>VYZR01070816.1:0-22072 GCA_013400675.1 Oxylabes madagascariensis
ACAAACAGAAACAAACAAACAAAGTTTTGTAGAGGGTGGTAATACTTAGCTTAATTCTCCTTAAAAATAATTATAGCCCTGTTTGTGACAACTGGAAAGACCACATTTACTCCAATAACACTGTTTGTTATTCTTCAGGATGACATTTGGAGATGTTTCCTTATACAATGTAGATGTTAATGGGAGTAGGTCTCCATCGATGAAATATTGACGTATTTCTCATCTTTGCACTTGCAGGATTTTCGATTCTGCAGCTTGTGGTCAGTTGTTTACTTGCCAGTGAAATCGCAACACATTTAACAATGTTCCAGAGATCTGTTGGAGGACTGACCGCCAGAGAACAGAGTCTTGGGGATTTGGGCATTAAGGAAAAGTTACTTAAGGTCTAGACATCAATCCAAGAATCCCTATTGCAGTCTATTCCATGCATTATGGATTTTGGGGAAGGTGATAAATGGTCCATATACCTTCAAATTAACCCAAGTGCCTCCTATGCTCTCACAAGGTGGTTGTTATCTCTGACTCCAAATACTGTGTTTGCTTAGTATTATTCACCTATGCTTTGACAGCACAGCAGTGTCTCAGCTCATTCACTGTCTGAATGCCACACTGGATCTGAATGTGCCCTGTATTAGACCCTGGCATCTACTCAAACCAGCTTCTTAGACTTTGTCAGGAAAAAAAACCAACCCATATAGGTGTAATATAGATACTCAAGCCTACCTTTAGTTGAGATTCATTTAGCTTTGGCTGTAACAGGGACTGAGCTTGTACTCACAGGTAAATTTGTGCTCATTCCTGAAGAGATGCTGAGGGCAGAAAGGTGCAGTACACATATCTGTCACTGGGTATGGATTTTATTCCTCCTTTTTCCCCAGAGATTGGCTTTGGGCCAAGGTGAAAGGAAGGAGAGGTGACTTTGGCCCAGACAGTCTTGATTCCTGAAGTTAAATAGTGGAACAAGACTTTCTTAGAGCCAGGACCACCTCCTCCCCTGCCCCACGGGACCTTCTCTGTCTTATATTATTATTGCTGTATCTATAAAGATTAATGACTTCCAAGGCCGTTTTAAAACTATTTAAGTGCCTGATGATCCATCTGAAACTCATCTCCAGTCTGTGCACAGGTCCCAAACATTAATCTTTATAGGTGACCACTCTGGCTTGCGGATGGAAATGAGGTAAATGCACATTATTTGGCAGGAGCTATATATGGGATAGAGCTCTCTGGCAGCACACACAGGGCCTCATACAAATGAAAACTGATGGCTTAATATTTTGTTACATTTTCCCCCCAAAGAGTTATTGCCTCCTAATTCAGGGATGGATTGGACCGTGGAGTGTTCTTGTTCTGGGAGAAGCTGCCATGTGTTAGCCTGGAGCTGTCACCCAGGAAGCGGGGGCCAGGGGGATCCCCTGCTGTCCCCACTTCTTGCCCTGGCTGTGCTCAGCACCCACACATCCCACCACCAGTCCCTGAAGATGGGGTTAAACACAGGCTGAAGTTACACTTCAGGCAGCATTCCTGAGGGAATTTGCACTTTCTGTGTGGTTCCAGGGAGGATGCAACCAACTCTGCACTAATTTCTAAATATGCATCTCATTATTCATGGACCTACCATATACAGCTGTATTTAGATGATTTTTAATTGCTGGACCTATCATCAAGATCTCCTAAATTTAGTGAGCAGAAAGGAGAGTTGACTTCCAGAGGGAGCCTGAGAGTGTCCAGTGGAGCTGATGTGTAAAAACATCTTTTTTTTCTTCTTTGTCTTCATGCATTTTACAGCAGAACTAGGTACCAAGGTGAGGATGCTCAGGGTGGATTGGGTAGTTGCACATGGAAAGAACTGTTGGATCTTGTTACACCCAAAAGCTTTGCATCTCAGGAGCTCCCTCAGAGAACTCTCCTGTGCACTCAAGGTACTACGCCTGCCATCCCATCCTGGCTGTCCTCATGCTCCAGAGAACACCATCCTGCCAAAGACCACAGAATCAAGGAATCATAGAATGGTTTGGGTTGGAAGGGACCTTAAAGCCCATCTGATTTCAAGTTTGGGTGCAAATATTTGCTGCTTAGAAAGCAGATGAATCATCCATGTCTGTAGGTTAAAAACACATTTGGTATTTTTGCTCTCCTGAGGGGAACATTTACAGAAGAAGACTAACCTGGAGCTCTCCCAGTGACTGGGCTGACCACAACATAATCACCAAAACTAGGTGTAAGGTTAAAATGAAACACCTGCATGGAAAATGTTTGCAGAAGAGAAGTCCTTGTTTGCCTGGGAGCAAGAGAATTAAAGGCATTCATCCAGCTCAGTGAAATACTGTGAGATCTATGGGTGGGAAGTGCTAAGTATTGCAATTATTATTTACTATATATTAATATTTGTTATTCAGGAGGATTTGTGTGTGGAAGGAACTTGGAAGATCTGGTCTGGCTCTGTGTGTGCTGGGGCTCTCAAGGGATTTTTTAGTGTCTACCACAATTATAGATGAGGACTGAGTGAAACCTTGTGGTTTTGCTCTACAAAACATTAAATTCAGTAACTGCCCATGCTTTCAGGGAAAAGAAAAAAAAAAAAACAACAACTTTCAGAATATATTTGAATGATATTTCAATGCTGTGGCTGGAGTGAAATATTTTTTAAAAAGGATCACACGTGGCTATTAGGGAGAAATATAGGCTTAGGCTCCTGGTCATAAAATCAAGATGAAGGTGTCAGGTACTTAATCACCCTGTTTCCCCCAACCTGCAGAGAAAATCCACCTGCATGTCCTGTTTGCAGAGGTATTTTTACCTCTGTGTTGCTCACAGTGGTTGGTGTTTTGTGCGAAGGTGTACCTGGCTGCAGATTTTCTTGCTTCACCTTTTTGGTACCTGCAAAAGAGAAAAGCAGAACACTTCCCTGGGGAAGCTGGATTTTCATGGTTTGAAAGATGACACATCTTTCTGGGTGAGCTGCAAAAATTGCCAAGAAACATTTAAGGTGTATTTGTACAGTTGCTTACTGTACCTCTTCAGATTAGTGAGTACATTTAGATGTTTAGCTTTAAAAACCAGAGTTTATTCCTCTTCATTCTTAAGTAAACACTGGAAGTTCAGATCCTCCAGACCGGATAAGACCTCTGGTTCATCAGGTCTGGCGTTGTGCCTCTGGCAGTGACTCACATCTGATAGTGGGAGAAGCTGCTGCCGTGAGCTCAGCGGTGCAGGGGGATGGGGGGTGAGGGATGTATATGGGCTGGGATGCAGGGACCAGCTGGCTACTGCATGCTCCAATCCTGCCCCTGCTGGCCAGCAAACCCTTTGGTTTCACATTTTTATATCTTCATTAGTTTTGAAACACTGTGAAATATTGGATTTGCTTCTTCATGAGAGCCTCATTGCCTTCATCAACAGTGCTGCAGAACTGCTGCTGTTTTATGGCCTTGGCTGTACCAACATTCTGCCATGAGAAACCTCAGTTGTTTCTGTTGTTGCTCCCCCTGATGTGCTGGGGTCCTTGGTCATGGCTCACTCCTATAGAAATTGCTGGTGTTAAAGTCTGCGGGTGGGAAAAGCATTCTGCAGGTTCATTTCAGCGTTTCTGAGCACTCCTCCCAGTGCTACGATGTGTCTGAGCTCAGCTGCTTTCTTGGTTTCTTTAAACTTCAACCCTTATGTGACATATAATAACTCTAAACTTGGCATTACAAGCCAAGATTACAAGGTATAACATGAGGTGAAACAGTATATGGGAAATAAGGATGCATGAAAGATTTTGTACAAAGGAAGTAACCCACTGTACATAAACTGGGTAGTTGCTCAGGGCAAACCTTTAGGATTTGATGGATTATTATCACTGTGATCCAGTGTTAAAGAGTGTTTATTTATTATAGCTCCCTAGTCCTCCTCCTCCCACCATGTCCCTGCCTTGGGGCTCTGAAAAACTCAGAAATCCCACTTCTCCCTGACTGCCTCATCACGGATGCTCAGCATCTGGGAATCTCCATTTAATGCTGGAGCTTAGACCCGCGCTGCTCTCCTGCTGTCCACTGTAAATAAACAGGAGAAACCTGCTATGGCTGAAGCTTTAGCACACCTGTCCTCAGAAAACTTGTGTTTCTGTCCCCTCGTTCCTTGTCCCAGCCCTGTCACCCCACTGGCACTGCTGAGGCTGAAGAATTGTACCTGATGCTTGTCTCAGGAGCTGTGAAAGGTGATATTGTTCTAGTTCTGTCACGGAATGATGCTGCTGAACATTTCCAGCCCCCTAATTACAAATGTAAATGCAGTGAGTCAGATCGCGATGGATGGCTTTTCTGTGCTGCCTTCCTCTTGTTTGGGTGACTGACTCTTCCTCATTAAGGTCTGAATGGAAACCCTCCCATGAAAATGACCGGAAATCCTGTTTTCTGGACAGGTACAGATTTTGCGGAGTACAAGAGCTTCCTAGATTTGACTGAAGGAGTAGTTTGATGCTACTGACAGTCCAGATCTGTCTCATGACAAATAAGGCAGAACAAGGAAATTTTCTGCAAACTTGCAATGCTTCCATTCCCTATTTTCCAGCACTTCATTCGGGTCATTTGTTTTACTTTTATACATTTCTTATTATCTAACTGCATATTGAAAAACAACACAAAAGAAATCAGCTCCACTTTTTTTTTTTTTTTTTTTTTTTTTTTTTTTTTTTCTTTGTTCATGTTGTTTTTTTTTGGGTGGAATTGGGGNTTCCAGCCTCTTCCCTGCCAGTGTTCGGCCATGAGGGACTCTGGCTGGAATGCTCCTCAAAGAGCTGGAGCAGAAGGGCTGTCCCTGTGGGGTGTCCTTGTGTCCTGCAGGACACACCCCGCTCCCCATGACCTGGCTGGGCTCTCATTGGCGCTCCTTTCGCATCTCCTGCATCTCCTTGGACCCAACAATGTTTCCAACCTGCTTTGCCTTTCTTCTTCGAGACCTTCTCTCAGCTCCTCTCCATCCCAGGGAAAAGAGAGACAGGAGCCACTTTTTCTTTGGGCAGCAGGACTTGCTGAGCTACTGCAGAGATACCATCATACTATCTCATTTTCTTGAGTCTTTTTTCACCCAGAGAGGTTAAACCCGGAGGCTGTGTGCGGGACTACTGATGTTAAAGCTGGCTGCCGGGGGCATTCCCGGAGCAGGAGAAGCTCTGCCCGGCAGTGCTCCCGGAGCCCTCCCGCAGCTTGCGGGATGCTCTGAGGTTCGGTGTCCCCCTTTGCAGCGCTCGGCTCCCATCACCCATCGGCGGCCGTGAAACCCGAAACGCCTCCTGGCAGCCCAGGGCAGGCTGTTAATTCCTCCCAGTGTAAATTCCCACTCGGAGCTGTTTCCTGACAGCGGGCGGAGGGCGGGCCGGGGTGGGATGCCTGGCCGCTACAAATTAGAGCGCTGAGTGGCAGCTCTCGCAGGGATACTGCTCCCTTCTCCTGACACGCTGGGCTGCCTCAGGCTGCAGGCTCTTGATCATCATGGCATGTTCCCCTGGGTGTCCCACAGTTAATTATTTCTGTGTTGTGCTCAGCTATCATCTTCCCCCGACCAGCAGCGCCTGCAGCAGCAAGAGCAAGAGCAAGCAGATGCCCGGGAGCCCTGGGTGGTGGCAGTGGGGCAGCTGGCTCCATGCCAGCCCTTTCCCTCCAGGATTGCTGTGCCAATGCTGGACTGGAAGTCTCAGCAGTGGGATTTTTGCCTTCCTCCTTCTTCAGCATGTGAGGAGGATCCAGATGCACCTTATCAGTGACAGGAGAGACGTGCTGGAGCAGGCAAATGCCCAAGGGCAAGGTCACATCTTGTGTAGCCTATGGATGATGATCTCTGTCTTCCATAAAGCGTCTCTGGAGGTCAGATTCTTGTGCCTTGTATGCAGGCAGTGGGGAGCTGGGCTGGGAGGGGAGATTGAGCCCCGGCTCAGGGCAGCAGCAGACAGATCGCACTCAGAATCACCCTGGTCATGATGGCAGAGCATGACCTTCCTCCTGAGGGCACAAACCCAGCAGCATCAGATCAGTTGGAGCCCTCTGGTGCAATCAAACCAACCTGGGAGGACTCAATGCAAACCACCACTTAGACGTGCTTAAGGATGCCTAAAGCCTGTGGTCACTGTGCTGGAGAGGAGCTCCCTCAGGCAGAATCCATTCCTTCTGCCAGGACCTCCTCTTGAGGTGGGTGGTTACAAACACAGAGCTCCTTTGAAGGGAGCAGCCAACATCCCCTCCCTCAGAGCTGCCACCTCTGTCTTGGGTGAAGGTGACACTGCTCCTTGAATTTCACATCTGTGTGAACCTCAGACAAGGTGTGCCCTTGGAAAGCCCCATCTCACAGCTTTCCACTGCTAACCCCTCCAGCGAGGGCAGGAGCTCCCTGCAAGCTTGTTCATGCAGAAACACCCACCAAGGGCTGTGCATCACCAGCTGTTCCTGTCACACAGGGCGAGGGCAGTGCCAGGGCACCAGGCAGGCACAGCTCCACGGGCTTGCTCTTGCATGGTGTGGAAGAGGAGGCTCACAGCATCTCCCCCTCCTGTCACGCAGCCAGCAGAACGGCTCAGCCCCCGGACACAGCTCGGCACACACTGCCCACTACTGCAGGCAGGTCTGCTGTCAGGCCAGAAAGGATTTGCCCTTCAAAATATGCTCTGAATAGCATGAAACTGGCACCTCCTTTTAATTATGAAGTTGAAGAATTATATTGACAGTGTGAGTCACGCTGCCCTGTGCTTTGGGAAGGCTGTTGCCCATGTTGTGCACACACAGGCAAAACACGGCTGTCACGCTATCCTTTTCCTGATTTTAGCAAATTAACATTGTTAGGAATACAGAGAAGCTGATTGCGAGTGATTTGGGAACTGTAACTTTGTACATGTCCATCTGAATTTGCTGTAAGCCTGTGTATTTTAACAACCATCATGCTGTCACTTTTCTGTTTGCTTATTTCAGCTTTATAGTTTGCAAATCAGCAGCTATTGACAGCTCTTAATTCTCTCTGTTTTATGTATCTGGACTTAACTAAATTTGAGACTTAATTTATGCGTTTATCTTTGTCAGGGAAATATTTCTATTTATTGTGGGTAATTGTATTGACATCAGGCAGTTTTGTACAAAAATGATTCAATGTTGCATGTGTCCTATTTTTTCCCAAAGGTTTTGCCTAGCTGCATGTTTGTACAGCAGAGTACTTTCTGTTGTTCTTCCTTGTACCTATTCTTTCAATGAATACCATTTCACTGTGATCTGACAAGCTCATACTGCTCCAGTGCAACAACTTGCCCATACATATTGTGGTGTTGTATTAAAGAGCTCCCTCATTATTTCGGTGCAATGTGTATCTCCAGCATTTGTCAAGGCTTGTTTGATTCAAATGTGTTTGTCTTATCAGAGGGGAAAAAAACCAAGCAACCCTTTAGAACTGTCAATGGGAACAATTAATAATGTTAAAAAAACAAAAAGAAGAATGGCACACTGCGTGGAATGCCTTGCTGTTATGGCACCAATGAGGAAGTAAGGTACTGGAGCCAGTTTGGAAATGACTCTGTGTTTGTTCCAGGCTGACTGCATGCCCCAAACAGGAAGAGTCACAGAAGAAGATGGGCGATGGCTGGAAGAACCAGGGATGTGAAAGCTCCTGGGTGCCCTCCCTTGGGGACCAGCACTGGTCCAGGCAGGACTGAGGTCACCCCTGTCCAAGCATGTGGATAGCTGAGAAGCGTGCACTTCTCCTTAGTGCCATTTCTATATAATGGAATTACGTAATGAAAGTTTGAGTAATTTGTCAGGAAAACTTAAAGTCCCGGTGAAAAATCTCAAGTGGTATTAAAAAATCCTCAAGTGGCATCATCTGCGTGACTGCTTTTAAGACCTACATTAATCATTTAATAGTTGTAGTATTCCTTATTATAAATTCACATTTTTAGCCAAAAGTAGCTAAAAAGCTGAATTTCATGCTTGTTGACCATTTTGTTTCTCATGCTGACAGATCAGAGACAAGAATTTCAAGGCTTTTACCTACGAGGCTTGACTCCTACCTCTTGTACAAATTTTATACTGACATAGTCTCATTCCCAGCACAGATGCTGTAGAAATTACACAGGTGTCAATTTTGCTCCGGAGAGCTTCCACGGAGCTCTGGTAAGTTGAGGAGAATGTGTCAATCTTCTGTGGTGATTTTACACCTGCAAAGCCCCCAGATTCAGTTGCTCTTCAGGGTGAGTGTGTGGACTGTCACTTCTTGCCTTTCTTTTTGCCTCGGGAGCCCATCAGTAAAATGGATGTCACCGTATCCCGTTTCAAAATGCTCTTGGTAGCTGTTGTAGGTGTTGTTGGTAGCTGTCAAGAGTAGTTCCAGGCATCTTTTATGCTAGATTAATTTTGTTATCAGATAATATAAGGATACAGCTTTTTCTCTCAGGATATACTTTAATTTCTTATTGTTTTATTGGACCCCCTGCCATGACCCAAATCTGAGCTGTCCTAGTGAGCAGGACCAGTTCTCACATCAGAGGATTCAAATGTGTATACACTGCAATCTGAACAGCAGAAGTTAAATGAGATGTCTTTGCCATTGGAAAAAAGAGAGTCTTTTGTTTAACACTTGCTTTATTCTTGCCATCATGCAATGCAAAACCAGGAGCTCCCCTTCCATGTGAATTTGAGGCTACCTGGTGTAACTCCTGGTGACAAAAATGAAGACACATACTAGCTGAGCTTTATCGATTTTCAGTGACTTGCAGTCTCTTTTGGACTTTTAACCTGTGGACTTCTGTGCAATTCCTCATTTGCTGAGTGCTCTGTGGAAGCTCCCAGAGTCCCTTTGAAGACAATGGGTCCCTTTGTTTTCAAGGAAACAGGTCCCTAAGAGGAAAAGGAAAGTCAGCCTGTGAGTACTAGGCTTTCTAATTCATGAAAAAGATTAAAGTATCTTGAACCAGATATTCCAAAGCATGGAGTGTAAGCACGTGCATGGCTTCTTTTGGGCCTCTCTTTCTTTTCCTTCCTTGGCCGGCAGAGATTCCTGGCAGTGGGATACAGGACTGTTTGTACTACTGATGTGGTGCTCTTCTACTCTTACTGAATGGACCAGAGCAATTCCCACTGCTCTCAGCCTGGATTATTTTGCCAGCACTCAGTTCACTCAGAAAGCTTTAGCTTTACTGCACACATTCAGCACACACTCTTTTAAGTGGTTTTCAGTATTCTCCATAGAAAGAGGGGGAAAAGAATGATCCTGTGGAAATTTTGAAAAGAACTGAGTATAACCTTGGTGTTCAGTTGACATTCAAGATATTCAAGGCTATGTTTTGCTGTTCTTTACTACAGCTCCAAGATGCTGGACCAAGGCAAAGATTGACTGAAGTAGTTAGATCAGAGTCCTTGTTTCCAAGTGCACCTCCACATCCAGGTCCATCTTTTCGTTGTATTTGAGGGCTTATTGCCCTCAATGTGTGCAGAGACCTGTGTGAAAGCAACACCTGCTTTTATTCCTTTTCTGCTATTTCATCCCATTAAATGCATTCTTTCCTGAAATGTTCCACAATGACATATTCCAAACCTTGACATGTGGGTTTTACTGGGCTCTTTGCACATGTTCCTGGCAGTGATGTGCAGTCCCTAATTATGACTGTTAGCAGAGGTTCAGTACAACTGAACTCAAGACTTGAGCTGGTCTTTCTGCCTGGAACTGTGATTTCTTGGCACTTCATTTCAGTAGTAGGCATGGCTACCAATGGTTTGTGCTTCTCCAGGGTGAGGTTTGGACCCATTAGGTCCACAAGACCTAGCCTAGGTTAAACCAAATGAAGCATGAGAAAAAATGGAGAGTTCCATGACATTTTTCCTCAGTCTTGGACATGACCAGGAAAAAAGGTGCCCTAGGGAGGTTGAGCATCTCTCTTGCAGAGAGGTGGCATTTCCTGGGGCACCTTGACTGGGATCATCTCCTGTCATCATCAATCCTGTGCTGGATTACCCAATCCTCCCTTTTCATAACAAACCAGAAAATTTTCCACTCTGCCCATGTGTGCTGCAGTCCTGGTAGGGAGCATGGTGATGGTGACTATTGCATCAGAGCTCACTGAATCTTTCAGGAGTTCTGGTTGTTTGGGTTTATGCCCCGAGGACCATTTCCATCCCTATTGCTTCTTTTTGGTCCTGAAGTTGTTTTGCTGTATCCTTTTCCAGTTCAGGTCCCTGTTTCCCTGGAAAATAAATTGCAATTACTCCGTGCTTCCTCCTGAGTCTCCCCGTGTGAGCTTTGAATTTTATGGGAAACATGAGCAGCTGCCATAAAATCCCCATCTCCTTTGTCCCTGAATAGCATCGTGCATACAGTAAATTGCACGTCCCATGTTTTGGTCTTTGATGATGCAAGATAATTTGTACCTTATCTTCACAGACATCAAGATCAGCTTCACCTTCCATGGGAAGTTTGAATAGCTGAGGTTGTCAGGCTCTTGTGGAGGATGGCCCAGGTTTGGAAGGGGCCGTTCTCAAGTTCTACAGAGCCTCAGGCCAGGCTCTGCTTAGGAGGCTTAATTCCCTTTCCCACTAGGCCATCTGATTACAAATAACTGTGACTGAATGTTGTATGTCAAAATCCATAATCCCCTGCAAATTGTTTAAAGTCTTGTCCATTGAACTGCAGACCTTTATCAGACAACAATTTATGGGATTCCACGTCTGGCAAATGCAAATATAATGTGTGCTGGGACATGTTTTGGTGTCAGATTCTCTCTATTATTGGATAATATTATATAGTTCCAGGCTCATGTGAGTAATAACCCCAATTAAAATGTGATCTTTGCCAAAAAGTATAAATAAATCTGTTTTAGACAGCTCAAGTATTTCCTTGTCAAGCTATTTTAGTTTTTAAGATCCCATTTTTATTTTACAAGTCGCTCTTCTCAACATTAATCCATGAGCAGCACATTGAGCATAATGGGCTCTCCTTTCCTCTTCCTCTAAGAGGCAAATGGGAAATAACACTTCCATGTCCAAAAATCCTTGTGTTGGATGATGTGAATGAAAAATTATAAAATATAATGTTGTGAAATACACTTTCCAATATTTTTTTCCTTTTTGCTGAGGTTAACTTTTCTGTATTGGGAAAGATATCTAGCCTGGGAAAGACATCTGACCTGGGCAGAGGTTTGTGGTGCAGACACCCTCAAACCAGACCTACACAAGCTAACAGCAAGCCAAAGGCAGCACAACTTGTGTGTTGTTGCTCCAAGTGAGTTATCCTGGGCTCAGGACTGCATTAACAGAGCCATTGTGCTTTTGGTACCCAAGCAATGGGCTCTGGGCAGCGTAACAGGTTTTACAGAGGCATCAGCCTGCTCAGAGCAGACTCACAGGTCTCAAACAAAGTACTTCATTTTTTTTTGCAGTGGAGACGTGCTAACCTGCTTAAAATAATGTTTGCAGCCATTACACGGTACTCACAAGTAGTGCAGATCTTGGGGTTTGCTTGGAATGGAATTGTGCTAAGTATAAGGATTTATTGGCTGCCTCACACTTGGATGCTATGTTTTATTCTACCAGTAAACAATGAGGGCAGCAGAATTGCAATTTAAATTCTGAGAGAAATTTGGTTCTTAACTTCTTACTGGATGGCTGGACTTGGCAAAACAACTTATTCCCTTGCACTTAAAAGGTGTTCAATAAATGAATTTTTCTGGGCATTTCAGCTTGAATAGGTGGCTCGCATGAGCATTTCCATGAACTTTATTCTCATTGGGAGAAAAATGCATCTAGGAAGTGAAAACAAAAAAGAAAAACATGGTCAAACATACTGCAAGTATATACCTGAGTAGTGCTGTAATAAGACTTAGACCAGCTCTGGTTCAATGACAGAGAAACTGGAGTGAGTTAAAATGTGTGGTGTGGTGATGAGGTTGTGCTTGGGGGGAAATCAGAAATCCTGCAGGATCATATCTCTCCAGGGAAATCCCATCCCTGCAGGGATGGCATCACTTCTCTCTCTTTGATCCCTAAAACCATTCTGATCCTTCAGAACCTAGCTGTGAGGTTTTTTGCCTTGCTGTGGACTCAAGTAATTCTTAGCTCTTTGCTTGGGATCCTGCTGGCTGGGGAGGGTATATTTTTAAATGGTGTTAGCGGAAATTTTGATTCAGGGCTTTCTGAAATCCCTGGAACTGAAAGCTTGAAGTCCAGGCTGTTGCATGGTTTCCCTGGACACGTCTCCTTTTTTTTTGCCTGGAAATTCTATACCAGTGGAATCAGGGGATTTTACATATTTATCCAGGATTTCCAGCATCTGGTGCCTGACTGGAGCAGTAGCTCTGCCTGCCTGTCAGGGACAGGGACCCCCGGGGCATCCCAGTCCTGTCGCTCTCTGGGGTCTGTGTGTGTGTCCAGCAGGGCAGCCTGTGCCTCACCCAGAGCCTGCCAGGAGCTGCAGAGCCCACAGCTCACTTCAGGCAGCCCCGCAGAGCTAAAACAAGCTGCTGTTGTATCCCAGCTTGAGCTCAGCTCTCCTGGTGGAAACCAGGAGGGATGCTGCTCTGAGGGGTGTAGTTTACTGAGGGAAAGACAAGCATCAGCCATGGGGCTGTGTCTCACAGAGCGACAGAGAGAGTTAATGACCTGGGACTGGTTGGGTCTTTCATTCTCCAGCTCATTGTGTGTTCCAACAGTCCAGGAAGTTCTTTATCTTCAGGTAAATTCTCAAAGAGAAATCATTTCCTCTTCATTCTCTGAACAGTAGCTCGGTCTGAGGGAGCTAAACCAAATCAATCAATTAGGGATAAGAAGAATACCGGTTTTTAGAGAGCCAATGATAAATATTCCTTGGACTTGACAGAAGCCTGTGATATTGAATCCAACCAAAAATTGACTCCATGGGTGCCGAGACACAGAGTTTCCTTGGCTCTTTGGCTCTGTCCTCATGAACGGATTTCAGCTTCAGCCTGAGGAGAGGAGAGAGCTTTCCAGTACCTCCCTCAGCTCTGCTCCTCCCAGCATCCATGCCTTAGTCCTGCTGACATTTCATGGCACATGAGGAGGTGTTGTGAGCACTGGTATCCTGGAAAAGTCAAACCTTCTGTTTGTGTAAAGTACAACTGTAAGTTTTCTATTTCTGAAGTACTTTAATTTCCCCCCCCTCTTTGCTGGATTTCTTTCATATTTTTTTTTTACACATTTCCAAGTTCTTTGCAGAAGCATGAGAAAAATGTTATTTAGATGGATTTAGACATTTTTGTCAAAACTCTGTTCATTCTGTGAATTTGACAACCATTTCAATAAGGTTTTCATAAAACTGATAAGCTTTTAATCCAATATATCCAGTACAATGAGCATATTTTCTTTACAGGGTGTTCTATTGCTTAATAAGGAATATTTACTTTTTCTTTCCCCTAGACCTGACTGGTTGCCTGTTCTGTGGATGGTGTAAATGATGGCTTTACTAATTCACAACCAAGGAGTAAGCAATAGAAAAGAGTCAAGATCCCACCACCAGCTTTGTAAATGTGAGGCCATACTGTCTTTTCTTTTAATAGCAAACTAGGTTCTTTCAGAACCGAATGCCACTGGTTCATTGTTTTTTTTTTTTTTTTGAGCCCTGTTCCACATTTTAGGCTNACTGTTTTTTTTTTTAATAACAAACTTAGTTTTTTCAGGACCCAATTCCCCTGGTTTTTTTTTTTTTTTTTTTTTTTTTTTGAGCCCTGTTCCACATTTTAGGCTCTTCCTTGCTGAGGAGCTGTCTAAAGCAGGTGGTTAAAAGCAGAAATCCCTGTTGAGAGCCCTCCATTTCTGTTCACCTTTGCTCCAAACCCAGCCTGGGTGCTCTGATTTGTATCTTACATTTCAAAATTTTGAACAAACTGGAACAACTGAGGTTTACTCTTTCTTCTTTCCTTAAAGTAGTGCTGAAAATGTTTTGAAGGGGCAGTAAAAATTGTAATTCAAGTTTATTTGTGCATTGGGCTAAGAAAAAGTAGAACTGAGGTAGTTGTCGTGCAATTTCAACTTCCAGAAGAGCTTTCTGTGTAAAAAATGTATTCCATTCCCATGGTTCCATGCAGGGCCATTCATTAAACTTTTGTGGGACATGAACAAAATCCAGAGAGCTTTTCTAAATATGGGAACCAAAAACTAACACACTGTTTAAGAGAGACAATAGAAATCAATTTAATGAGGTAAATCTGACCAGAGATTAACTTTGTTCAGGATATTTTCTAATAGGAAAGAAGCAGTGGGGTCATCCAGATCCCTTTGAAAATTTATTGCTGTGCTCAGGAATTCCTCTTACATCCCAGGACTGGGAATCTGAGCAGCAGGCTGTTGTGGCAAGTAAAAAAATAAATGGTGTTATCTTGATAGCCAGATAACACAGTATCTGCTCACATAAAGTCATTTGGAGAATATTGTTTGTGAAAAGCTCTTTGCTTTGGATCCGTTCCTTCTTCTTTCTGTTTTCTGATAAAAAATCCTAAACACCAAGCAGTTAAAGGCTGCCATAAAACTGAGAGGAAACACTGACACTGGTGCTTTATCATGCTCCATCTGGGAGGTGAGCCAGCTCTTCCTACTTCAAGTTTATTTCTCCTACTCTGCTTTACCTCAGATAATGTCTCATAAACAGTTAAGAGGGTCATTTGTAAATGTCTTGGAATGGTTATTGCTCTCATATAGGCTTTGGATCTTTGTGCTTGAAGTGAGTGAACATCAAGGTAAAAATCAAAACAAATTCCCAAGCCCAGAGGAAGGACTGTTTGGGAATGCCTCTTGTTCCTAGGACAGAAAAGCTATTTTTCCCTACTTTATTTTTTAAATTGTAAGCACCATCTCTCAGATTAAGAGACTTTTTGCTTTCCAAGCTTGGTGTATCACTGAGCAACTTTTAAACCAAGGACCAGAACACCTAGAGAGAGCTCGGCTGGAGCATTTTAACAGAATATAGTCCCAATCAAGTGGGTTACTAAGCAGCAAGTCTCTGGGGGCAAACTGCTAATTTCAACCAGGATTAGATTGTTAAATGAATTAAACCCACTGGTAGCCAGCAACAGCAGCATCTTTGTGAGGCATGGAGGCTTGTTTTCTCCCTCTCCTCATTTATGCCTTATTCATAGATGTTCCTTTTTTTGGGAAAAGAAAGATCCCTGCCTGCAGGTATTACCTGGTTGCCTGTTGAACCCAAGTGCCTGTTCCAAGAGCAGTAGCTACACGATTTATTTTAATATATATTTTAATATAACACATTTTTCCCCTGATCCTGTCCATCAGTACATGATCCCCCCAGCTGGGGATGCCTGCAGTGCCCCTTGAGCCAAACTGTGCCTGAGCCATGGGATGCAGGTCAGGGGCAAGGAGCTGGTACAAAACCACCCCCTCAAACTTTTGATGTGATAGAATAGCATCCCCAAGGCCTGCTCCGAGCAGAGGCAGCAATAAGGGCTCCATCCCCGCACTGCTGTGTGTGTCAGACCATGCGGTGAAAAATGGGCCTTTGGCTAATTTCTTGTGACTGTGTTTGAAGAGGCAGCTGTGTAAAAAGACATTTACAATAATCTTTCATGTTCTCCAAAGGAAAAGAATCCACCTGTGTAATCTTTCAAGTTAAGCTTCCCTCAGGTCTTGTTTAACATTATGAATATGGCAGCTCATATAATTTTATTATCTGAACTAAATATTATTCTTTCTCTGTCTTCCTGCTATTTCTCCTAATCCTTATCAATAAAACTACTAGGGTATAATGATTTTATAGGCTGCTGCTTCTTTGTCTTTTTTGTTTTATTACTTCAACTGTATTCTCTTCAAATAAGTGAATTAATGTCCCAATTAGAAACCCAAAGCAACATTAGACAGCCCACACAGCCATATCAGTCATGCATGCAGAAACAGAGATGACGAGATATTTACTTGTGATATCCTAGCTCCTAAAAGATTCTTTGGAAAACAGCAAAGAAAAGAATGTGTTGAACTGGGAAAAAAAACCTGGGATCTACTCCTGAGTTTGATTGGAATTATTTGAAGATGGGCTATTTGGAGAGGTTCTGCTTTGAGCATATCTGCTGCTTCTTTGGCTGTAGGAGAAGGGAAGATAACAAATTCCCTGGATTTATTGTGTATGGACAGGGTGGTGGGGTGGTAGCCTGAAGCTCTGGAGAAGGCTGCATCCGGTTGGAGAAATCAAACTGCAAGAAGTGCAACAAATCAGAAATTTTTATTTACCTTCAATACCAAGAAACTCTGAACTGCTTTGAATAATGAGATGTGAGGCTGGGGCTTGTAGACTCAAACTTCATCTCTTTGCCTTCAGCAAAAGGGGTATTTCTGTGCCTTGACCCTCCGTAAGACAGGAGTGATGAGAGATACCTACTTTAGGCAACATTAGAGATCTGAGCCAATGATTTTAGTGCACCCTGCAGCAATCACTAAGTAATTATTATGCACTAATTTTTTTCAGCCCAAGCCTGTAGTCTCTGCTCACTCAGGGGTAATTTTTGACTGCTGCACTCAGTGTGGTATCACTGCTAGAGCTGGTATGAGTGGATGTATCCAAGTCTGAATTTTAGTGAAGCAAAATCCCTTCTTGTGCAATACAATATATGTCATTGTAGGCAGGGTGTATTAGTTATTCTTTCATACATGGAAAATAAATGACCGTAAAGCTCGCTAAGTCACACTGTCTGCAGAGATTCCAATACTGGATCTCAGTGATTTAAAAACAAAATTAAGTGCTCCAACTAATTATAGTTCTCTGCACATATAGTTGCCTCTGAGTATTTGCAGCTGTCAGGTTCAAATATTTCTAATAATTGTGGCTATGACATTTGTTCAACAGATGAGGTAAGAATAAAAGATAAAGGGGCAGCAGCCTGGTTTGAGGAGTGGAAAGGAGATTGGATACAGAACTCGATGCCATGGAGCATTATAACACAGGTTTGAAGGTGGGCTTGAATGCACCAGATTTTACAACTAAACTAAATAGCAGGTGGTGTGGTAGCAACACTGAGAACAACAGGGAGAAAACACCTTGTGGAGGAAATGCTGTGAAATATGTGTTACGCCAAGCCCAGACCTGAGAACGCTGAATGTTAAGGTTCCTCTCAGGAGGAGTTTAAGGTCCTTGAGCAGTTAGTGTCATTTCTGTCATGTTTTTCCATGAAAGAGGGCAGCAGTGTACAGGTGGTTGTCTTACTCTAAAATTCATAAACACCAAATCATCTGTGCAGAGGCCTGAACCTCCTTCACCTCTGGGCTTCCCTGCAGCAGAACCTGGTGTTTGAGCGCACTTCATCCTGCACCATTCCTGCATTTCTGTTCCTTTTTCTGCAGAGCTCTTCATTATTTCCAAACTGTGCTTGGAGGTTTCAGACAAGAAACACCCTACCTGTGTCTTGCATAGCTGACTTTTCTCTTTTTTCCCCCATTGTAAATAATTTTTTACACATTTCTGTCCTCAATTGCTGCAATATGTTCTGCATAAGACATGAGTTGCCAACAGCAATCTAGTTTTTCAAAGGTTTCCCTTTGAGAATTCCTTGTGAATTCCCATCATGACATTGTTGACAGAAGATATCTTAAAAGGAAAGCACCACTAGGAAAAACACATGTTTGGGTTTGGGTTTTTTCTTTTGTGGGGGGAGGAGTGGAGGGGGGAAAGATTAGTAGACTATTCTCAATGTGTATGTCTCAGATCTGTGATCTTTGCTGCAGAATCCAACTGTGCAGATCTATCAAGTTCAGCCATGCTGGGGTATGCCACACAGGTGGATGGTTTAATCTTGACAGTTGAGCTTCCAACTGAAAGAAGGAGACAGAAAAAATGAGATGAAAAAACATGCTAAAACCTGTTCAGCTCCCAGCCAGCCTTTGGAGCTGTGCTGCCGGGTAACATTGCTCGTGGAACAAAGACGCAGTGATGGGTGGCTCTTTCCATCACAGGTTCTGCACTGGGTTTCCTAAAGCAATTGTGAAATAGCAAAGACCCTCCCAGCCTACAAAATAAAGGAGGTGGGGTGCAGTTCTGCTTTGATGAGGAAAAGGCAGTAACGTGGATATGGCCTTGGAATGCAGCCGAGATCCTTAAGCAGAGTGCGTGTTTCCCAGGGGAATGATGATATTCCAAATCTGTACATTTAGGGCTGGATCTTTAAAACTGTACATCATTCATCCACAGAGTTTTCATTTTATTTAAGTAGGAGAAAACATCCTGTTCTCAGGAGGAATATTTCAGAGCTGCCTTGCTCACCCACCGGCTTCTCACTTTGCTGCCTCTGGAATGTGTCAGGTTTGGATGCAAGTTGCATTTCTGCTGCAAACTTCCAGATGCATGTGTAGAGTTAGCATGGCTTGGGTTAACATTAAAAAAAGGAAATGTTAATGAAATGCTTAAGCACATACCTATGACACAATCTGAAACAGGTGGATGTGGAGCCATTGAAGGGCTTCTGCTTCACTCAAACCATATGTGAGACTCCTATTGCCATCCTAGGAGCAATGATCAAGGGCTGGAGATGACTGTTAGTGAGCATGATTTAAAACTGACTTTAGAAAAAGTAATTTATGCTTTGGAGCCTCCTCAGATGTGTACCCGGTAGGAAATTCTGTAGCTACACCTGTTTACACATCTTTCAGCTCACTGAGATGCTAATGAGAAACCCAGCCATCACGGGCACAGGGAGAGACTGTAACAATTACTGAGCACCAGAAAGAAAATGGGTTTCAGTGACTGATTTATCAGCGGGCTTTCCTGAAGGACAGATAATTCACACCAGGAGTTTTGAGGGGCCACTGGGCTGCACTCAGATTTTGTGGGACAAGTTTAGAGACTGCATCCAACAGGGCTGGTAAACACACAGCGCTCTGGAGCCAGGGATTGCCCAAGACAAAGACCCCTTTCACCTCTCCTCCTTTTTGCTTGCACCCACATTTTTAAATCTCCATGTGCTCTTCACGTTTGTGAAGACTTTCAGACTTGATGGGGCTTCAGATCTTATCACTCCTTCTGTTGAGATGTTTTCTTCATTCATTCATTCTTGTGCATTTGAAGGGCTTCACTTTGCACCGGGGTTCATTGGGGGTTCAGCATCTGTTTAACATCTCCCTGCCTTGATCCTGGCTATAGGTGCTGCTTGATAATTTAAGTAGAGAGAAACCAGTGTCCTTAGACTCGGGATGCATGTGAGAGTGGCCTTCCTTTGGCAGAGGTGAGACATGCTGCACCCTCTAGAAAACCACAGAGTTGTGGCAACTACTTCTTTGCAGGACAGAAATAAGGCTTAGTGTCAGATGACTTTTGTCCTCTTCCAAACATCCTCATGGTGTTTTTCTTTCAAAAAATTTCTCCTTCAAAATCTCACCATCTCTCCAAAAAGCTTCCCCAGGGAAGTGCTGGGAGGGGGTGGTGTGGAGGAAATGCAGAGGCACACTTTGAAGAGCTGACGAAAACCCACAGATGTGCAGAGATAGTTCTACTAGAGATGGCCAAGCTGGGGCTGGATCACGGGGTGGCACCAGCACCCCTCTGCAGAGCAGTAGGTGCTGCACCTCTTCATGCCTCGGGAGCCTGGGCTGGGAGTGGTGGGAGTGAGGAAAACGCTCGGGGAGGTTGCAGGATCAAATGGTTTGCTTAAGTACTAGTCATTATAATTTTGTTTGTGTAGCATCATTTTACTTTCTAAAGATAAATACAAACACGGTGAAAGATGAATAAGGCTCAGTGTTAATGGCCTTGGGGGTTTAAGAAGCTGTTCCTGCAGTTTTGGGATGCAATTATGTGATGCGAACATGCTCCCATCAAAGCCACTTGGAGACTCCAACCACAGTCTCATCACTCCCCTTCCTAAAATCAGATTGCAAACCAGCAACAAGACTTCTGCTTAATTATAGCCCGAAGAGTGATGTTTGGGCTGTGAATCATGTTAGATTTCACACTGATAGAGGAGGATACAAGTGCTGATAGCATCTCAGATTGGGCACGGTTCACACACCATGGCAAGGAGCCATCCCACTCTGCTGTGTCCCTGGCAGGACCCTGGTCTCAGTGGGACCCACCTGGGACCAGAGAGCACATTTATTTTCTGTGCCAAGTGCAGCTTTCCTACTGTGCAACCTTGTGCTCGCCCCTCCTTTCCTCTCCAAAGGCCCTGGGAATTGGAAGGCTCCTTTTTCTCTTTGCATAAGCAGGACATAAATTCAAAGGGTTCTGCTGAATATTTGTTAAGATACATATTTATGTGCAAAACCCTCCCGACCCCTCAGAAACCATTTAGTTAAAAGAGGATAAAGATGATTTACTTATGCCTTAGGGCTGTTGCTATTTAAACACTGTGTACATTTATGTCTATTTACTCTGGTATTTACTAAAAAAGCATAGTAAATTAGCAGTCGCTGCCTCTCCTAAACTCTTTCTGAAGGATCTTACAGCACTTCTTTAAGGGAACAAACTCAGAGATGAACAAATCACGTCATTCTCGCTGCAGGACAGTGAAAGCAAACACGCTTCTCCAGTGGCTACAGGGAAATAAAAGGATGTCTACAGATTCCTTAGTGTGGCAAACTGCTTGTTTTAGTGAGAACCCCATCTTTGCAAACTGTGCTGTCACCACACTCTGCAAGAAGCATCAGTGGGGTGGTTTGCCCTGTCACCCAGGTTTGCACACAGGTTCCTGACATCCCATGAACTCCATAAATGATGCAGAAAGGGCAAAATCCTCAGGATTCTCTGGCTTTGAGCTGGACAGGGTTCTTTTTTCTGCTGAGGGGTACTGGCAGTAATGGCAGTGGTGCAGTCGATAACTGGCTGGCTGTGCCTAATGACCTGAGGCACGACAGCTCCTCTCAGCTGGCTCCCAATCCCCAGGAAATGCACCTCAGCTTGATTACTGTCACCTAAAGAGTCACACATGTACTCTGCAAGCCTTCTTTTCATTAACTTAACCTGTGCCCAAAGAGCTGCTGTAGAAACAGATTTTTTCAATCAGATAGTGCGTTTTTGATTAAATGACTTGGTTTCTACCCATTTTCTCTTCCTTTCCTGCTGTACAGGAGCTATCTGTGTTTAATGCTGTAATGGGATCTTACCATAAACTTGGCTGTGTCCTTCTGAAGTGATGGTGTTGATAATTAAGACACGTTATGGTTTTCCACTAAGTATATTTGTACCATATGGATATTCAACGTGTCTCAGAGCAAAGACTGGTCCTGAAAATCGAGGACAAGGTGCAACGGATAGGAATTCAGAGTGAAAAGTACTGTAGAATTCCAGACAAGCAGGAAGCTCTGTATTCCCGTACCTGCCTGCCTGGAGTTCCCCTGCAGATGACTTTGGCACTGGTTTAAGAAATGAGCACGCAGGGTTGTTGTAAGTGTAATTGATGATGTATGGCAAATGTTTGCAAAGCAGCTGGGAAAAAAGCTGCTGGGGCAGAGCTTGGGTTTTCAGCCTGCAGTAGCTGCACTAAGGAGTGGGACCTGGAGATCATGTGGCTTTGGGGGAGTGCTGGCAGGGTTGAATTAAGCATAAATCAGAAATCTTTTTTGAATAATGAGGTAGGAATGGATTTCTATTCCAGAAACCACCTTCTTCTCCCTCTAAATGAATGTTTTTCAGAGCCGTTGAACCACGGGTGTTCCATGTTCAAGGCTTAGGCTCTGGTGGAGGGTGGGAAATTGCACGTACTCCTTGCTCCAGAATCAAGAACAAGAACAAATCTGCTCTTTCACAGACAGAAGAAAGCCACCAGCACTCAGAAACAGCCTCTGATGGCCCCAAGGACAGGATCCCTCCTGTGCAGCTCTGCTGGGAAGCAAGGGAGGGTGGTGCTGCTGCTCTACTCCAGGTGTCACTTCCCGGCTTGCTGGTGAGGACAGGAATGCCATTTTGCAGATGAGGCAACATTCCTTTGTCAAAAAATTATCTCTCAGTCTTGGTACCCAATTGCATTTGGTGAAACTGCTACTGGCTTTTGCATCTCCAAGTCCTGTCCCAAACTTTTCAGCTTGTCACCCTTGGCATTGAAGTGTAAGAACGACTCACCAAGCCCAACTATATCTGGAAATGGCAGATTCAGGATGTGCTCAAAAAACCAACAAACAAACAA
>VYZR01070835.1:24071-45878 GCA_013400675.1 Oxylabes madagascariensis
CACCACTAAACCATGTCCCTAAAAACACCACATCCATGTGCGTTTTGAATACTTCCAGGGAGGGTGACGCCACCGTGTCCCTTGGCAGCCCATTCCAATGCCTGACACTCCTTTCAGGGAAAGAAGTTTTCTTAATATCCAACCTAAACTTTCCTTGGTGCAACTTGCGGCCATTTCCTCTTCTTCTAGCAGGTGTTATTTGGGACAAGAGACCAACCCCATCTGGCCACAGCCTCCTGTCAGGGTGTTGTAGAGAGCGAGAAGGTACCCCTGAGCCTCGTCTTCTCCAGGCTAGGCCCCCTCAGCTGCTCCTCATAAGACGTGTGCTCCAGCCCTTTCCCCAGCTCCTCTGCCCTTCTCTGAACAGGCTCCAGCATCTCAATGTCCCTCTTGTCATGAGGGGCACAAAACTGAACACAGGACTCAAGGTGTGGCATCACCATTGCACAATCACTGTCCTGGTCTTGCTGGCCACACCATTTCTGAATCCAAGACAGGCTCCCACTGGCCTTCTCAATCACCTGGGCACATGGTGGCTCGTGCTCAGCTGCTGTCAGCCAGCACCCGCAGATTCTTTCTCCCTAGAAGTGCTGGGTCTTCCCATACTTCCAGCATAAGACTTCCAAGGTATCCCAGAACAAGTATCCAAAATGAGTACAGACACCTTCCAAAATGCCTTCCCTTCTTACCAAACGGGTATCCCAGTGGCCAGAGCTCAGCACCTCCAAGTTCTTCAGGGTGCTCTCAACATTAAAATTGTACATCAATTTGCCCAGAATTTAGATTTACTGCATCTTAGTCCGAATTGTATTTTTACCAATGCACTTCAACATCCATAAAGAACTTATTTTTATAGACCATCCCACTCCACATTCCTCATCATCTGAGTACAGTCTCCACACTCCAACAGAATGTTTCTGAACAACTATTCTCTATGACATTGCTTGAGCTATAACGCTAAGGAAAGACTCCCAAAACATTTTTCTCAAGTGTTATACAGATATTTTAAAGCACACCTTATTTTCATGAAGTTCACTGATGCTTTTTAATCTTCCTATCCTGTTCTCTCTGCCAGAACATGGGTAGTACACTGCTACATGTGCCTTAGCTCACCTTCAGATCTTGTCCATGAATTCATGCACTCGAGTGCTTTTCATGAATCATTACTTCTGAACGCAACTGCCAAATATCCTCCAGGTAACATTTCTATAAACAGATCTATAAACATAAAAGCCCTGACCCCTGTACCATTCATGCGCAATTTGTGGGGGAATAGGACCATCCACCTGACATCAACTGCTTTGGCATGTCACAAGGGAGAGAGCAATGTAAATAACTCTGGCTCAGATTGTTAAAGAAGGCTTGGGTATTTTTCTGACTGTTGCTCAAAGGAAGNCCCGCAGATTCTTTCTCCCTAGAAGTGCTGGGTCTTCCCATACTTCCAGCATAAGACTTCCAAGGTATCCCAGAACAAGTATCCAAAATGAGTACAGACACCTTCCAAAATGCCTTCCCTTCTTACCAAACGGGTATCCCAGTGGCCAGAGCTCAGCACCTCCAAGTTCTTCAGGGTGCTCTCAACATTAAAATTGTACATCAATTTGCCCAGAATTTAGATTTACTGCATCTTAGTCCGAATTGTATTTTTACCAATGCACTTCAACATCCATAAAGAACTTATTTTTATAGACCATCCCACTCCACATTCCTCATCATCTGAGTACAGTCTCCACACTCCAACAGAATGTTTCTGAACAACTATTCTCTATGACATTGCTTGAGCTATAACGCTAAGGAAAGACTCCCAAAACATTTTTCTCAAGTGTTATACAGATATTTTAAAGCACACCTTATTTTCATGAAGTTCACTGATGCTTTTTAATCTTCCTATCCTGTTCTCTCTGCCAGAACATGGGTAGTACACTGCTACATGTGCCTTAGCTCACCTTCAGATCTTGTCCATGAATTCATGCACTCGAGTGCTTTTCATGAATCATTACTTCTGAACGCAACTGCCAAATATCCTCCAGGTAACATTTCTATAAACAGATCTATAAACATAAAAGCCCTGACCCCTGTACCATTCATGCGCAATTTGTGGGGGAATAGGACCATCCACCTGACATCAACTGCTTTGGCATGTCACAAGGGAGAGAGCAATGTAAATAACTCTGGCTCAGATTGTTAAAGAAGGCTTGGGTATTTTTCTGACTGTTGCTCAAAGGAAGAAAATGGAATTATTTACTGCACATAAATCAGCCACCGGGAATGCACTGGGAACAATCTTTTATTTTTACAAACCCTCTAATGTCAGTTTTAGAACATTTAAGGCAGTCTCAATGACTGCATCTTAAGAATGAGTTAGAGATTACAGGCTGATACTCCCAGTAAGAAAGGCATAAAACACTATCAAAAATTAGAAGCGGCCCAAAAAAATCCAATCAAATAAAAGGTATTTTTTAAATGTTAAGCATTTAATCACTATTTCACTAGAAAATAATGTATTCTACTTCACAGGTTTTCACTGTAGTTTTTTTTAATGCAAAATATCATTCTATCTACTGTTCATAGATATGTTGAGGAGGAAAGGAAATAAAACAAATGCAAAAGTATAAAAAAAAAACATTCCTGTGGGTGAAAACTCCTGACTGGAAAACCCTGCATCTTCAGCATCACTGTCAGGAAATACTGGAGGCAGCAGCTGATCTCAACTACAAGGCAAAATTTGTTAGATAGCTCTTTGCTCATGGAGATTATGGAAAACAGAAAAACTACTCTGAATTCTCTGACAAAGAACCCCAATGAGGAATGCAACAACTTTATACAATCCTACCCAGAAAGAATTGAACCACAGACTAATACAGTATGCCCTTGTCAACAGCGCTCGTACTGTAGTGGCAGAATACAGAGTCACTGATATCATTAGAAGAGAAAAGAAAAACATATCCCCATTAATCCTGCTCATGGATTTCCCAGTTGTGAACACCTTCTTGTGAACACCTGTTGCCATGCACAGCAGGTCCCCCAGCCTAGCTCTGGCAGGAGCAACACAGCTGTGCTAAAGGCACAAAGGGTTTTTAAGCCATTCTCGAGGCCACGTGCCACCACATTTACAAAGCTGAATCACATCGCTGGTGCCTGTTATTGCCATTACTTATTAGGCTGAAGGGGTGGGGGTTCTTGTGGGGTCATGGTTATGCCAAATGCTAATTTTCTAGGAAACTCTGAAGCAGTTCTTCCAATGCTACATTCAGTTACTGGCAGCACTTAGAGACATTTTCTTAATATTGCAGTAGTTCAGGAAGCAGTGTCTTCATACCTGGAGTATCATAATATTTGGTTCACCTTTACCTTAATATAAAAAGTATTTTTAAGCGTCAATCATAAAACATTCTTTTTCGTTAACAACGTAGTTCAGTGTAACTAGATGTCAATCCCTAGACTTTTAAGAAAAACAAGACACGAACTCAGTGACCTAATGACAACAGCAGAACCCCTAGCCACTGTTCCAAATCCAAAGTATTGCCCATACAAATGAACACTGGCTAATCCCACCCAGTGAGCGGAAGGTCAGCTCACCATATGTAGAACTAAAACCAACAGTGTTTGTTTTCCCAGTGAGCAAACATCTGCGGGGTGGATGACAGGTGACAATGCAGGCCTTTCAACTTGCCTGGTTTTCCTCAGTGATCCAAGGGACTTCAACACACAGGGATTTCTCTACACATTGTGTCAGCTGAACCATGCCAACTTTGACAACTATCTTTTTTAATATGCCAGATGCAATGATTGAGAACTGGACTCAGAAGCCTTCCCTTCAAAACTAACATCCTCAAATCACCTGGAAAAAAATAAAGGCCACAGACAGAGGGAAACCCTCAGGGCAACTTAGGCACCTTGTTTTATTCCAAGGATAGAGAGGTTGCCAACTCACAGAGGGTTTTACACAAAACAGTTGCTGTACTACTTTCAGAGTTTCACAATAATCACCATTGCCAATTGCAAATTTGCAGGGAAGAGAGTCAATTCGGCAAGTGATTTGCAGCTATTTCCACAACTACTTCCTAGTTACTTCCCCAGTTGGATTTGCCTTGATTTTTTCCCATATTGATGCTGTTAATCCAATGACTGCCCTAACACTTAGCATAACTGGCTAGGACAGACTTCCAAGAACCTCAAGCACTTCCATTGTTTCTTTCCTGCCATAGCATTACAAGACTATTAAATAAAGAAATTACAACAGAAATCTCAAAATAAAGTTAAACTCTGTTCCAAGTAGCAGTTGCTAAAGTCCATCTGGCAAGAACATCATTTTTATCCAGGACTGGTCTGATTCTCTTTCTAACCACAGATTAATTTTCATTTATTATCTTTCCAGGCTCTCAATCACCCTTCATTGAATATGAGCGTTAATCCCTATTTTTATATTTTCAACATTTTCTTTCAAAGGATGCACTTAAGACCTAAGTTTTCCTTCCACAGGTCTGAAACAAGCAAAGCATTAAACTTAAGAGAGGGAAAAGACAGTCAAAATATTCTTTTAGAACCAAAGCATTTCCAATTTGAACAGCCTCAAGCTTTTCAATGGTTGAGAAGAGCTGGGAGGAAAAAAAAAATCAAAAACTAGATGGTTTCTTTGTTTTATTCTGGAACTGCGCTTTCTTTGTTTTGTCAGGTTTCTTTGATCCTGCAAAATTCAACCCAAAATTTACTTTTCTTTACCTCCTCTAAAAACACCCAGTGTTGCAGCTGCCTGAGCAGAGTCTGACCTACTGGTCTACAAGAGGTTTTTAAATTCAGTCTATCAAGACATCTATTCTTACAACTTTGAAACTAATTTTATAACCCATCCACATATCCACATATACTTCCACAAACCGCTGACCTGTTAACTGAGGGGTTTTATACCATCAATCACATCCAGCAAAAATAAATAAAGAAAGGCAGACAAAATGAGAGAGGCAGCTCAGTTAATAGTAGCTGGAAATGAAGTCATGATAGAAAAGAAAAGGTTACTTTCCAATGAGAGTAACCCTTCTGAAGGGAAAAATGAGTAAGGGAGGAAAAGACCAAAAGAAAGAAAATTCAAACATGACAATGAATAATTAACAAAAGAAAAGAAATTGGATCAGTTAGGAAGAGGCAAAGCTTCAAATGGTGAAAATACAACTTTATTTTTAAAGAATTACTCATTTCATGCATTGGAAATCCATTTGCAGTGTATTTTACATTTAAGCATCTCCTAGATAACACTGTGCAAAAGACCAGCTAGAACATGCAGCATTTACTACGACAGACTGGGTGGCAAAGCTGGAAGTGACCAAATGAATGACCAGATATGGGAGGCAGACTCCTGGAGAGCTCCTAAGTCGGAGTGAAGTGCAAGTGCAGAAGAGCTGTGGGTGTGACTTTCAGAAAAATGTCCTCAGTCAAAGTTCTTCAACCTTACTCCCTTCCCTCTATGGTTATCCAGCTTACTTTCTGCAACTTCGAAATACCTGAATTATCAGTGGTTCCAGTAATTTCTCCACTGTAAATGTCTGGATCTGCAGATTCCGAGGATCAATTTTCAGTTTAATGTTTGGCACTTCTGTTGACATTTCACCTGGGTACAAAACAAGAGAAGTGCAGTAAGCCAATATTAACCATGACTACAAGTCACAGTGCCCTCTGTCAGAGCCCAGAGACTGCCTATGTGAATATGAACTTGTTTCATAACAGGCTTAGGATTTCAAGACATACAATTAACTTTTTCAATTCTCCGCTTCTAAATTGTGAAAAAAATAGGCTGATGCTTACATAAACTGTAAAGTCATAGACTTAAAGTACATATAACTCCACATATTCACTCACAGATTTCTACATTGACCACAGTAAAAAAATACAAGGATAATTGAATTAGAATACCATTGAATAATAGTCCTCTACTAGTCTAAAAAGGAGCTTTAAACCAAAAATATTAAGTTCTATTACTGAATTTATCACAAAACAAAAACATTAATGCTATGCGCACAATATCTGTATCTTACTCCATGTGCCAAATTACAGGGGTTATAATAAGCACTTTAAGAACAAAAAGCATATACAGCAGTCCTTAAAATTTCTGAAAATTAACAGCGGGAAAGTGAAGCATTTTGTTATTTTATACTCTGCAATAACAAATATTTTTTAAGTGTCAAGACAGGTTAAGTTGAGAAAGCCTATTTCTGAAGTCAATAAGATGGAAGTAAAGCTAAGTAAGGTCTTTACAGTGAATAAATCATTCATTAGGAACTTGATGCAGAATCTACTGATGTGAATTAATAGTTTTCACCAAGTTCACTGGGCCATGGCTCAGGCCATTAGCCTGAAATGTGTGTGTGTCAACAAAGAATTATAACTGCTTTAGTTGGATTGCAACTGATTATTGTCACAAAATAAAAGACATTTTAAATTTTGCAGTAACTTAACTTCCCATAAAACACAGCTTGGCAAAGCCTTTTTAGCCAATAAAGACTTCAAATACACAAATAATGGATATCTGTCCTTTTTAAGCAAGACTTATTACAACCATTGCTGTTGCATAATAAAGTAATAAGGTACTGCAATTGTGCAGGCTGAAGAGATATATTGTCACCTTCCTGTGAACCTAGCACAGATTTAACAGAACACAGTAGATTTAGGGTTTCTATAGCAAGTGGTGCAGAAATGAATCTGGAGAGTTAGCCATATTTCACTTACAAGCAAAGATAATATGAGTAATAATTAAAGAATTAAGGTATAAAGCAATTTAGGGTTTTGCCATTCTTATTAAAGGTTACACAAGTGCCAAGTTTTTCTTTTATTACAAACTGTACTAGCGGCAGACCTAAGTTCCCACAAATTCAGCTGCATCCAGCCAGGTGATAGCATATGGAATGAACTGATTTTTCAGTTTTAATTCTGAGCCAAAAGACAAAGAAAAAAGAAACCTGAGATCAGACTGACCAGAAAAGAACACTTTTCCTTCCACGAATATGAACGGAAAGAGAACTCTAGAAATGCCAGAGCAAATGATCTGCCCATGTTTTACACATTTAACATTTACATACTTTTAACAAGCAGCAAGGAAATAAAATTTGAGACTCCCAAAATTGGGATTGCCAGCGGTTCTCTTTCTGTCCAATACTACTGAGTTGCTCTGAATGCCACCAATGAATGGCCTGTCCTTCCCACTCCTGCTGTCCTGAGCGAGCACTTTCAGTCCCAAGGCGCGCCGCTGTCTCTCAGGCTCGCCCCCCGCACACTGCAGCGCTGCCGGCACCGGCTCCTGGCAGTGCCGGGGCTGCGGCAGGAAAGCTGCCGCGCCGCTTCTGTTGTGCCCACCCCTCATTCAAACAGCCTTTCAATTCAACAAGATTCTGTCCTCCAGCTTCACTGGAACTGCATCAAACCACATCATTACACGCTCTGGAAAAGACAGTCCCTGTTTTGCCATCTGCAATTCACTGGTTTTCTAAATCTTTTGCCAATTTTTCAATGAATCTGTTTTATATTCACATTAGAAAAAAAACAAATCTTGATGATGGTGCTGGTTACCAACCCTTATCTTTGATATTTTCACAAGTCTCCCAAAACACGGGCACTTCTTGAAATCCATCACAACAACTGCAAACAGGTGGTATCGACTGTGCTGTGAATTTTTTTCTGGTCAAACATCCATCAGTTACAAGGGGACAGGTTAACCGGACAGAGCCGGCACTTCGTGCTTCTACTGAGACCTAAAGAAACCCCGAGCTGACCCGGGTTATTTTTCTGCAGATACACTCATGCTTCAACCTTGCAGTGGCTTCCCTACAACTCCTTGATAGAAGCGTGTCAGCACCTGCTTTACTCAAAATGGAAAAATGAAACCTTTTTGCTGCTGGCTCTCCATTCTCACCGCACAATCTCCTCTGCTACATGTTATCTGCAATAATCAGATCTTTTCTAAATTCTGGCAGATAAACATGCAGTTGTAATTCAAGTCAATTCCTGTTACTAGAGGATCACTGTGCTCCAGAATCCCACCACAGAACACTCTCAAACTTGGGAAGTACTACAAACCCAACCCCATTTTTGCAGGTCAGAAAAAATGTGAATCCATGTGTCATGACTATGCCTTTTCTAGGTTGTTCTGTGTTTTTTGCTTGTTTGTTTGTTTCTAACCCCCAGCATATTGTCTAACATCAGCATTTCTATTCTTTGCTTGAGCCCTGAGTTCAAAAGCCAGTTAAGCCAATAATAGCTTTTAGCCTTGAGTCAGGCCCATAACAAATCATCAACTGAAAGTCAATTGCAAAAACTACTGTCTCTGAAAATTTCAATTATATTCTAAGACATAAATAACTCACTTAAGGCCTCACTCGCTGATTCCCGCAATATTTTTTAAGTAAAATCCTAATGCGTCCTGAACCTTCCTTAAAGCAGAAAGACAGAAACAGTTTTGCAAGCCAATGCAGCAAAAACTACAAGATCTTAAATTAAATCTGACTACCTATTTTTAGCTTACCAGGCTCTCCCTACTGTTATACACCATACTGGATAATCAATATTTAAATTGGACTCTTTTATTTTTTTTTTTTTTATTAAGGCAAGGATAAGAGGTGATAGAAAGAAAAATACACAGGCAGTAAAGATCATCCTGGGATTTTCTCTGGCATTTCCACTTACTAAGTGAACTCTGCCCTTCCAGATCATACTCATTAAGATGACAAAATCTGATGTTTGCCTCAGGAAAAAAATGAAAATCAACATTCCGCTTTTTTTTTTTTTTTTTTTCTTTTTTTTTTCCTTTTAATGCATTTGTCTACTCCAACATAACATCTCCCCAACTACAGCAGGGGCCTTAACTGCAAAATATTTTGGTAAAAGGCTGTATAACCTCACACTCAGTTAGATTAACCTTTACAGGAGGCAATCTCAGCCCTGTACACCAGCAGCTCTTACAACACTTAGGCTGTTAAGTATGTGTTTGTTACAAGATACAGTTGTGTCCCAGAGCGGCCAGAAAAGCAACCACCTGCAGACTTCTACCAAGCGCTACCAACCTCATGATAATGAAAATTCTGTCTTTTCATCAGATGTCAAAACTATTGAGTCTTTTGGTATAAGAAGAAAAAGATACTGGAGAAATAGCCAAAGTCTATATCCATCTGCAATGCAATGTGAACACAGCACCTTTTTCTTAAAAAAACTGCAGCTTTTTCTTAGAATCTCTACGTACACTGTATACAGACATAAACTAGTAAGTTTCAGAAAGCAGAGCCAAAGACATTCTGCATAAATCAGAAAACCTTTACTTTAGAATCCATTTCCTGCTAGATTGTTAGAAAGCCAACAGTGTATCACTCACCTATCCTAGAAAACATATGGTCCATATTCAGCACTAAAGCAACTGTCTATGTAATTTCCTTGTGTTAGGAACTTCAGTGCAACTGCCTTGCCTCACTATTGGGCTTCTGAGGCATCTGCAAGGGACTGCCTGACAAGGTCCCCAGTGTATTTCAGGATGACTGACAGGACACAGCGGCCGCTGGAGGGGTGGCAGGGGGATGGGCATCCTTAAAGCGATATAGCAGGGCATAAGCGAGGCAAAAAAGTTTAGAGCTGAAAAAGTTTTGACAATTAGACGACACAAAGCATGAAATTACTTATGCTTCCAGTGATTATTCTTGGATTTTTCAGCACAGCAACTGTTTTGCCATGCATTCTCACTGCATGCCAACTTCAGTCTGGAGGCAATGACTCACTCTCAGACTCCTGAACTGGACAGCAACGGGATTGATAAAGCTCTCAACTAGGAACTTGGCACCAAAATTGTTTTCTCTGCTGGTTTTTTTCTATTGTATGGTACTCTACGATGACACACAAGATATTATCCTAGCAATTTCAGAAAATGCAAAAGCCTATTGCCTTCTAAAAAAGGAAGAAAAGTTAAAACAAAGTAGCCAGGATTTGTATTTACCAAGACACATATGGACAGGGCACCTAAGGATTTCCAAGACATGAAACACTGCTGAGAATATGTAATAGATTTTTTTTTACTAGTTGTTCCTAATTTCAGTATTTCCTGTACAGCTTCACTAATTATTACCAACAGCACTCTGGGAATAAAATGTGTTAGCCTTTTAGCTACAGTCAGTACAGCAAGTGCAAATCAGACTTCATAGAAGCCACAAAAATAATTACTGCATTTTCCTTTAATCCTCTAGATGACACACGAAATAAGATATTCAGGATGCTAAAATCTCCTAGCTGGGGCAAAGAAAAGCCCATGCTGTCCTATTGCAAAGAGAAGACCTCTTGTACTCCCTAGGTCAGACCATCCTCTGGAATGGAGCAGTATCTCCGACACCTGGAAAGGATCTGTCCCATTGAACACCAGGTAAAACCTATAAAGCATCTGCTAAATTATTTAAATTTCCAGACAACCTATCAGGCTACTCTCTAACCATCTCAGACTTCATCGTTTCTTACCACTAGCAACAAGAAACATGCCTATTAATGCACAGACACCACAAAGGAGAGCTGGAGAAGGTGGCAAGATTCAGACCCATTAATAACAATCATTCATTGAAAGCTACTGTATTTAAACAGACTTTGCAGTTAGGTTTAGGCTGGCAATGATGTAACTGGAAGATTTTTTTTTTTTTAATCTTAGCCCCAAAAATTAAAACCAAAAAACCACAGCTCTCCTTTTTGCATTTCCTTTCAATTCTGCCTGTGGTTACTTTCTCCCTAGAGTACTTTTTCAATCCACATCTGAGGAGCAGTTAAAATTCACAAGAACAAAAGATTTCCACCAATTTCTTCAACATAGTTCTCAGCATAAATAATGTGATACATCATACCTTACAATCACTCTACCAAGGCAAAGAACAGAGACTAAGCCTAGTTCTTTATGGATATTGGAGAATCCCCACAGCAAGCAATGGTTCATGATCGACCTAGTGGCATTAAAAGGCTTAATTAAAAGTTTATGGAAAACAAAACAAAACAAACAAACAAAAACAACAACAACCAAAAAAAACTATTGAGGTGGGATAAAGCATCACACCTCAATGAACATGTCTCAGGAAAACTTTCTTATATCTACTGAGATAAAAATTTATGATTTTTCCCAGATTTATAACATTCAGAAGAAGCTCTCTTTTCCTTGTTTAGTAATCATGTTTACTTTTCCTACAGTGCTTTCTGTCAAAGCACTGTTTCAAACAGAGGTTGTGTTCCTGTCTCACACAAGGAAACAGAATCACAGAGGAAAAATTATTTACTCAAGATCAGAGAGAACGCCAGTGGCACAGTACTGGAATAAAACGATAATACAACACTGAAGCACCTTAGCCACACTTTCTTTAATTGAGGCCAAAAAGCAGGCTGAGGAGAGCAAAACATGTTCAGAAACAATTTACACGGTAAATCTATAGAACCTAATCCCTCTTCCACACTCCTATGTTAAGGTCACCCTGATACTAGGACTGCTTATTCCTAGGGAGGTCAGAAATCATCTCCCTCAAACATCCTCTCAGAATCCTTCCTTTGCTGAATGCAAGCACTTCAGGCAGCTGCAACACCAACAAATTCCAGGAGATGTTCCAGCAGAAGCGTGACTCCTACAGCCTGAGCAGTTCCACAGCCTTTGGCTCTGGACTGGCACTCTGGACTGCTTCTCAACCAACAGCTAACCAAAAAATGTGTTACTGCCCTGAGCCACTGCAAGAAAAATGTTCCCAGGGAAGTATACATGGAAACTTGGGAACCTGACAGTATCTCAGCACCAGGAAACTAAATAATTTCACTCATCAGTGCAGTTCCACAGGAAATGCACCATTGTGGGTGGCAGCAGAATTAAATAATACTGCTAAGGCTAGAAATACTTAAATAATCCAATGTTTGCAACATTTCTTACATGCACATTTCTGCATGGAGGTTTGGTCTGAAAACTGGAGGTTTTGGTCTGAAAACTAGAGTTCTAATATTTAAGGAACTGAAAAAGCATTTACTTAAAAAAAAACAGCACACAAAAGGTGGTGTGACATCAGATGGCAGCATTTCATTAAAAAAAAAATCATTAATATTTTTTGGACCTATTTTAAATTCTTAAATAAAACCCCAAAATCCTTCCACATGAATCTCAGTGCTATTTTCACTGCATGCAGTTTGAGCCCAGAACAAGGACTCCTCTCTTTTTAAGTGGCACACAGTTCTTACATGGATGACTATCTGAGCTCCTAACGATAGGTTAAGGAGGTCTGGCTCCAAGCCCTCCCTTTCGTTATCACATTTAAAGTGTTCCTATCTCTGTTCAGAACCAGAGACCCTGTACAAATAAAGTTCAAGTGGACCTTCCACTAAAAATAGCATATTGTTCAACTCATTAAAATAACAGACAATAGAAATTCCATGAGGTACTACTAAAAGGTTTCAATTTTTTTTTTAATACAATTCTCCATTTTCCCTTATTGCTTCTTGCTGACAACAAGTATTACATTACACTTTGCTGTTTTGCTTAAAAAATGTGTCTCAACTGCAAAGAGGTAAAAAAACAGGGTTTCTTCTCTTTGTAGAGCTGCTACTGATTTTGCCAACAGATTTGGTTGCTTCCTCCCCATGCCCTAGCCTGGGATGCTTCACCATCGTGTATCATTTTATTTAACTGTTTTCTATCTGATAAAAAGGTTTGCATTTTTGGTTTTGTCCAGTGACCTAAATAGTCTTTTAGTATTTTAGAATGGTATTCTTCTTCTCCACTGCTTACAGACATGCCCAAAACAGCCCCAGAACTAAGGGTGGCAAACAGGATTGATACTATAAATATAGACACATAGATATAGATATGTATCTGAGATATGTATGAAAATAACAGAGAAATGATTCTTAGAAACTGCCTCACTTTGGATGCTGGCAAGCAGCTCCCTAGCACATACAAAAGCACAGTCTAATGAAAAGGGACAGAAAACAGTATTTAAGCAAAGCCACAATCCCTCCACACACGCCTGCAAACATGGACAGACCTCAACATGCAGATTAACTCTTCCAGTGGGGTTCCCATTGCTGCACAGCACCCTTTTTCCTTCATCAACTCTTTCAACCAGTTTCAAATGATACCACGGCTCATCAGAAAACCCCTACAAAGCTGATAGAGCACTTCTGGTGAAAGAGCTTCAGAAATAAAGCCTAAGGGCCTTCCAGCCCATTCTGACCTCTGCCCACAGATCAACTCAAAAGGATCTGGCTGAAGAGCAGACATAACGAAAAAGAAAACAACCAAACTTTGTTCCAAGATGAATTAACTTCCCAACATTGATCAACAGATTTCAACTAGGAGAAACAGTAAGAATTCATTACACTTTCCTCCTAAATGCCTGTCATGAGGCCTAATTCTTTGCTGTTGGACATCTATCTCTGGAGCTTCACTAGGTCTGAACACAGCTCTTGTCTTCAATTTCACCTAACAGAAAAGCGTGCATGTAAGGGTTTTGAAATATGCACAACGCTACACTGAATATAACAGCCCTCCTTTAGCCCTCTATTATAATAAATGGGGTTTTATATTTTGAAATTTTAAAAAAATGGTATAAAATTGTGCAGTAACTCATCATTTTCACACTAAGGTGTGATAAACATACATTTACACAAACCTTCCTTCAATTAGGTGCAACATCTAGCAAAATACCAGGAGGCAAGCGAAACTTTTTAAAATAATAGCATCCGTACAACATTTTATTCTTCCTTTTCCAACATTCCAAAATGGCTTCTCATATTTGGAAAATATGCAAACACGCTGCACAATTTCAGCTACTGGCTTGAAGTGATAAGACCATGACGATTAAAATATTTAGAATATTTGGAATTTTTTTTATTACTATTCAAAGTTTTGTTTTAAATCATGTTTAAAAGTTCATTTTTTAGAAAGCTGGCTAAGAAATCCAGCCTTTTAACTTTTTGAAACTTTTGGAGTGATTATTTTAATAGGCAGCTATAGTTCCACTTCATGTACTTCCAGGAAGAGGAAAATTGTCTACATTCTTCTTCAATCTTACCTTTTGAATAAAGACTCCAAGGAAAGGAGCGCCTAGGAACAGCTCTGTGAAGAACTCCACTTGATGTACCGACAGCGAGCGGCAAATGCTCGCCTGTCAGTCCCAGTTGTAAGGAACAAAATGGGAGGGCAGCACCCAACTGGAACTCCTCCCAAAATGGCAGCGCCCGACTTAACTGACAGCTTGCTGCTGAAAAACACCACTTAGAGACACCCAAGCTCATTCCTAGCCTCGTAAACCAGGTTTGACACTGGGCTTTTAGAACCTAAACCAGACACCAGGGAAGGCAATGGCAAAGCCCCCTCAAAAATCCATGAGGTTTAGGCTGAACATGAGAAGGGAAAGGGGAAGAAGGAAAGCAAAGGCCACTACTGTAAATCCACACTCATATATAGATGCAATGGACATCTCCTTCATTCACCCTCACAAAACACTCAAAACACACTTCCAGATTATAATCCTCCATTTGTAAGATTTTCCGCCAAGGCAGCCATTTAAAAAATGGATATGAGTGAAGTTTCGCTAATCTGCAAACATAGCAAATTAGAGTACCCTGAAGAGCAGTTTACAATACACACAGAACAAGAAAACCCTCCTAAAACTCCCAAAAGGTAGCAGCTGCTCAATATTTGCATCTATTTTGCTACAGACTGGAGATCTTAAACCATTCAGTCTGAAAATTTGTACTAGGTCCATGTGTCCAGCTGAATTTTTCATTTTGGAAAATTTCATCCAAAGCAGTTTGGCTCTTTTTAGTTGATTTAGAGGTAAAAAGGGCACAGACAGCCTCAAGGTTGAGTAACCTGACACTACCTAAGAGCACTGGGGAGACTCGACAAGGAATGAGGGGTAAAAACCCCCAAACCTAAGGAAGGAGCACATACTGTGACTACACAGAAGAGAGAAGAGGGAAAGAAAAAAAAAAAAAAAAAAAAAAAAGGCCTTGGGCATACATAAGAGACAGCAGTGAAACAGTTGCAAGGAACCAAAGGAAAAAAAACAATCACATTTAAGCCCTGTCATGCAATGGCTAACTGATTTCAAAAGTGTCTTCTTCTTCACTTAGAGATGCATAGAAGAAATGCGGGAAAAAGGATTATGGATGCAAAAGCATCAAATATTATTAATATAAACTAAGCAGACTTTTCTAGATTATATAATAATTTATTATGGGAAAATGTGCTTGGTATTGCCATATTAAGCTTACAATTTTATTTATAATACAGTCTTCTCATGCTCATATTTGAAGCTTAGACATTGAAAAAAAATCATTCTTTTCTCACCTGCAACTCATGAATTTAGAACACATGAACAACAACAGACAGATAAGAAAGCTGCTGGAGTAAGATTTAATTTTCTGAGCACTGTATTAAAACTATATCATGCAATTCAAGCACAAATCTCACCACCTGCAGTTAGTATTTCTCAGCATTTCTTAGCTCTCTCATTTACCTCATGTATGTTATTTAAAAGTTAAGAATAAAAACGCAATTTGCTTCACTGCAAAGGTCAATATAGACAAGTGGATTTATGTAAGTGATCCCTATTACACTTTTTAAATCATTAGTTCTTTGTAACTGCATCAGTATCTTATTTATGAAGCAAATTACTCTAGAGGTGAACAGCAACCCTCTTTGTTTTGATAGACTCACTAATGAGAGGTGTGAAAAATGCTCATTTTATTTGAAGTTTTTTGACCCATCATTTTGAGGTACCAAATGAGGAAGGGGAATCAGCTGCTAAAGGCCAGCACCTAGAACCATTTTAGACACTGTAGGATCCATCAGAAAAACCTCTCCAACACCCCAGGTTCTCCCGCAGACTTCAACCACATATGCAAGGGCCGGATGTGGGGATGCTTTAAAAGGCCAAAAGTGTCTAAAATGGTGCTACACACCTATGTTCAGACAACTCTCACAATCGGAGAGGCAACTGTTTTGAATTCCTGGTGCTTATTAAGAGGGATCACTTCAAAAGCTGCGGTAACTTCAGGGCAGCAGTCAGAATTGGCAGGGTTTGGACAAGGTTCTTGCCATCCCAGACCAAAAAAAAATTAACACCTTCTTAAAAAAGACCCTGAAAGCATTTTCAAATATTGCTGAGGCAGCTGCTGGCAAGGCTGAGAGGAGTGTTTGTACTAATATGCCAAAAATGGGGCAGCATGGGCAACTGTATTCATTTCCCTGGCAAGATGGACGAAAGCAGAAGTCACTGCACTAAAAGAGACCTCCCAAAACCCCTGTAAAAAATATATTTCGCCTACTTACATGCTCATACCATTCATGTCACAGAAGTCAGTCTGAAATGCTGAAAGCTCTGAGCAAAAGGCAACGAGGTCCAGGATACACCAGAGTATCCAGAAACACCTCTCTGAGCCACATTCTCACCTCAGTGAGGGGGGACATTCATACGCCTTCTTGGCCCGAAATCCTCCCCAGGTTTTTTGTTGTTGTTGTTGTTGTTTTGGGGTTTTTTGGCTTTGTTTTTGTTTTTTTTTTAAGGGGCCGTCTGCTTCATCAGCCTCCTGGAGACACTTGCACCTGCTTTCCACCATGCCCAGCTCCTTGTTTCCACTTCCCTTCGCCCCTTCTCCTCCCACAGGACACAGGCGCTCGCTCTTCCCCCGTTCCTTCAGGTGGCCGCAGCAACACATCCAAGCCAGGGCCTGCCCCGAGGGGGAAAGGACGCGAACCTGAGGGGAGGGTTTGACCTGAGGCTGAGGGGGCGGACAGAGCGGGGAGTCTGGGCTGAGGGGACCCGAGGGGGATCTGACTCGACGGGAGGGCTCGGATCTGAGGAGGGGCCGCCTCCCGTTCCTGCTCCTGTCCCGCCGCTCTTCCTTCGTCCCGTCACAGGTAGGTAGTTAGCCAGTTAGTTAGTTAGTTCACAGAGGGAACCTGTGCACTAAGCCTGTTTGTTGGGGTTGATTTAAATTCATTTTATGCCAGTGTTCATGTATCCTCCCTTCTGACGTACACTGTTTTTTCAGGTTGTTTCAGTCTCCCATGATTGCCGCTCTGGTTTGATTCACCAGACGAGGTTCTGCTTTTTTATTATCTTCTGTAAGACTCTGGGTAGGATTTCACAGCTGTGAATGAGAGCTAGACCTATTGAGACACTGCACTTCTGGCAACCACGTTGAAAACTTAATCAATCAAATAAGGAACGCATTAAAACAAAGCAAATTTTAAATCAAATATAGTGTTTGTATCTGCATTGGGTGAAGAAAATCCCAGTCTTGGCCAGTGATAATCCAGGTAAGGAACCTGGCCGATTCACGTTTCTGCATCTCGTACCTGGATTTCATTCCCACAGAAGGCAAATGAAAAATTCCTAACTGGTGAGTGGCTAAATGTAACCCCCAGTATGGCAGCATGGCATGGATAGACTGTCTGACTAGACAGAGGACCTTAAACACAACCCCGTGCTCAGCAGTATAGATGTCATCATATTTTCTAAAATTATTTAGATTCAGCTAGGCCAAAGAAAATTTTATAATCGGATTCTTCAACAAAATTTCACGCTCCTGCAATAACTTTTGATGTTAGCTGTCATTTGAAACAGTTCAGAAATCTATTTTTTTAGAGTGAGCACATTCCAATATTCTGACTTTCCATTTGCCTTCAGTTATTACCTGTAAGTAAGTCCAGTAATTAGTAATTTCTTTCTATTTTCTTTGTTTACACATCTGTTTACTTCTAATGGAAGCACTGAGTTAATATATTTCATACTTGTACATTATTGTTTAATCAACCTTGTCAGAATGATATTGAATCCCTAAGACATAATCTTATATGAACAATAAATAATGCTATCTAAAGAGATGACTCTTGAAAAACAGCCTGCTTACAAGGCACTAATTCCCATTCCTACTGAGAAACCTATGAAATCAGTAGGTTGGGAGTTTAAATTGCAAAATTAATTACATCACCATAAGTATCAGAAATGAAATAGCAATGACTGAAATTCCTAAACTTAGGTCTTGAGATACACAAATCTCAAGACCTTCATTGCTCAAGTTTTGTTTCTTCAAACTATCTTTTGGAATTTTCACCAGGAATATTTTTCTTGCGTAGGAAATGTAGCCTATTTAGGTGAGAACATCTGAAGATTAAAAAGGATTATTCATGAAGATCCCGAGGTTCTCAGACAATTCAACAAAAGCACATTATCACTGTTTCTCCACATGCAGTTTCAGTGACAGAAACCAGCAGCAATACAGACCTATAAAAATCAAACTTTCATCCATGAGTGCTAATACTGTACACCACATTTTTCTGCACAAGTACAATGCTAACAGGAGGGGTGTAATTAGTACATCTTTAGTAGTGTAAAATAACCTATCTGTAGTAGCTTGATTTGAAAAAAATGGGACAATGAGCTGAAAGACCCATGGTAAATGGCCTCTAAAGCATAATTAAAGTTGGTTTTATTCTACTTGTTACGGAGTTTTAGCTTTCCTTCACTCAAGGTCTTGCAATTCAAAATGTACAAAGTATTTGATTTTGAAGAATTGGGAAGGTTTATTGCTGTGATCTATCTCTGAGGCATAATAGGAATTAAAGTGGTCCTTTACCCAGGATAGTTGCAACCAGCCAATACTACAAACATTTAAATTTTAGGCACAAATGTGACTAAGCCAAGCACTAACCAAGAGGGAGGTTTTCTGATGAAGGGTTTTTTTCATAACTGACCACTATCTGATTTCCTTTCTAAAGCTTCTGCTAAGCTGGAGGTACTAACACAAGGTGCACCTGCTGGTACTACCCACTGTCATAATTCCTCACCGTAGTGACAATGTGAAAAACAGCCTGTAAAACTCAGCAAAATAACAGGTTTTAATCACAGCTATTTAAAACAGATTGCAGATATTGTTTTTATGGGGGGAAAAAAAAAACTCCAACAAACGGGAAAATAATGATTAAATGAAAAATAAACAAAAAGTCATGTATTTTAAGCTTTGAAGCATACAAAAAGTGAGTAAATCAGGGTCTCCATACTGACATCTGTGCTCAGAATGGGGACAAAAGTCAAGCAATACAGAATGGGATCCAGAAGCCTCTTTCACACAGGTGGGAAGAATGGTGTTACTCTTTATGGTGTTGCAGATGCATTATGAAAGCCAAGTCTCATTAATAAACCTGCCATGAGGGTGTTTTTGGCCCAGAGTAGTATTTTCCTATGATAGTCAGCATAGTCAGATTTTGAAATATCCATTTACCTGTTTTCATAAAAATGTAGGAAATGTGTGGATAAACCAGTTCAAATAGGAACATGCTTTTTGTTTAAAACACAGTAAATGTGGTGAAGATGTATTAATGAAAAAGGTCCCCATCCAGTAGCACACACATGCCCAAATTTGCTAAGATTATTTATTGAAAATAAGAATGCGACAAAACATTTGGCTGCATTGACACCTACAACAACATTCAGTGATGTAATTTGATAATCTTGTAACACTGAGCCTGTAATTTCATTAAAATTTAAGTAGAACTAATAGCATTTTTCCAAAAACGAACTATTAGTGAACATATGAGAGGATTAGAGGCAAAAGCAGATTCTACAGTCTGTCAATTTTAACAGCCACATTTTCAATAGTAAAATGAAAGCTTTAGGATAAAACTGTATGCCTCTTTTTGCATATGCATGGATGTTTAGACACCTTAATTAATATTTAGCTGCATAACAGGATTAGCAAACTGTCCATGTTTATTCACACACTTGTGGTGACAGATATCATGCTGCCTTCATTTAAAAGTTGCTGTAAGGTGATTAAGCATCTGTGAGCAGAGCCAGGCAGATGCACGGGAAGCTGCAGCTCAGTTTGCCCTTGCTGAACACGTCAGTCAGAAGCATCAGCATTTTCTCAACACTACCTTGCCAGCAGCCTCAAATTTGAGCAGAAAGGACCAGCACTAGAACACTTTGGTTTACCTAACTAGCAGAATTTTTTCATTGTTCTTCTCGATAATGTTTATAAAAAATACCATGGGATACCAATTAATTCCATGGAAGCTGCCCAGCGGCTATTATATCACAACAAATTTTGTCATCATTGGCAAACAAGCAAGGAAAAGTTCAACATGTCCTAAGTAAAGGAATGAAGCCACTTTTGATTCTCTACCTGAAACTTGTCTCCACATCCATCCTTTGGCATTCACAGAATGTGAAGTTTTAGCCATATAGAATTTTCCATAGTAAATTTGTATTTTCATTGTCTGTATGGTTTCAGCTTTGTTAAGGGATCTACAAAGCTAACAGACAGCACAGGAGGAGTACAGAAGAAATATTCTTCAGTATGCAGCATTAGTTTTCCTACTGTTACTAGTTTCTTCAGGGAGAAAACACGACATTCTGTAGTCTTGTGGTGCAAGCATTATCTGTTGTAAAACACAGTTTATGTTGGAGTCATTATTTTGCTCACATTCTTCAAGGGAGATGTAAAATTTACTCTTAAATATTCAAAGTTACAGATAAGCACAAAGTTTCTGTTCTGCCGACATTGCTGTAAATACTTGTTAACTTAGGGAGAATCTAACCTATTTTTTCTGCTGTAGGCATCATAGATTTCTAACAGGGAGAAATGTTCAAACTATTGAATTTGTAAAGCTGATAGAGATTAATTGAAGGCCACAGGTGGTGGTGAAGGGATGGAACAAGCATTACAAAACTGACATTGCACTTAAGGTCCACAAAGACAAAAAGCTGAAGGATTGAAGTGCTTGGGGCTCAGCCCCTATATTTCTAAAGAAATCACTTGTGCATTTTTTATCCTGGTTGGTTAATCTGTCCATGTGCTATTGAAGATTTTTTAGTATCTGTCCTCTTTACTTGAGGAAATTAAAATCATGAAAAAATATAGGGAATTCTATCCTAGCACCGTTATTTTATGTAACTGTCCTAAACCAGACTTCTATCCGTTACCTGTTCCAATGTCAAGACCTTGCTACTTTTAAGTGATTAAGAAGTAAAACTTCTGAGAGTCCTTTGGGAAATAAATTCATTTTCAAAATATGCTTGTTCCAGCAGCACTCTGCATGTGTCCCGAAGGCCTTTTGTCGCTGCTCCTGGGCAAGGCTCGGTCCCTCCAGGAGCTGGAAGCTGCTCTTTCTGCGCGCTGCCTGCTCTGCACTTGCAGCTTGCGCTGGGAACGCTGGAGGTCACCCCAGCACCGCTCCTGCAGAGACTGACACCGAGCTTCTCACCGAATGGAGCTGCTGAAACACAACCCACTGCGTGCCTGAACAGCTCTCCGCCGCCTCGGCATTTATGATGTTTTACCGAAATTGCACATTTTACCTCGAGTCCTGTACGTGAGCACAAAGCAGTTGTTGTTTAAAGGAAAAAGAAAAATTTTAAATTAGTTCTGCTAGGAAGTAAAGGCTCCTAAATTCAGAACATTGGAGTGAGACGTTGCAAATAGTGAGACGGAAGCGGCACCGAGTCTGTTTCCAGGCTTCAGTGGCTCAGGATGTGGCGTGTGTGACTGAAATGTGTTCACTGCAGCCTGGCAGAAGCTGGAGTGGTTGGGCTCTCAGCTTTCACCTTCCAGCAAGGTCCGGTGGAGAAACTGGGGCTGGAGCGTTCCCTGAAACTGCACATCCTGGCCCTCAGCGGTCCCACAGCGGACGGGCCCGTGTAGTTCCCGTGTAGTTGTCAGGCATGCCGGGGTTTCCAGGCGGGCAGTTCGGAGCGGCCCCTGGGGCTGTGGCACCACACGGAGCTGTGTCCGAGGGACACGGCCGCAGAGCGCCCGGGCAGCGCC
>VYZR01070836.1:0-15192 GCA_013400675.1 Oxylabes madagascariensis
ATCCACCATCCATCCATCCACCACCCGCCCATCCATGCTCCCACACAAACACACCACTGTCAGCCGCACACTCATGCACACCCATGCAGACATGCACACACACGCAGACATGCACACCCATGGAGACATGCACACGCAGGCAGGACAGCATCCCTGCACTCGTGCATGGGCGCACACACGTGTGGCTTGTGCAGCAGCACAGGCGTGCACAGAGCCCACACGCCCCGTGCATGCACAGACACGCCACAAACACACCCAGAGCACGCACAGACACCACACATGTGGACACAGACACACATCACACCCATGTACGCTCACACACAGCCATGCACGCACGCTCCTGCTGCCCCCCAGCCACAGCCCCCGTCCTCTCCCACATCCCACACGCGTGGGTCACGCTTCTGGAGCACTCCCTGCACGCATCTCTTGCCGTGGCACTCAGGAAACACGCGTCAGTCAGGCTGTGCCAGCAGCAGGGCCACTGGGGGCTCGTCCCTGTCCCCATCCCAGTCCCCATCCCCGTCCCGCTCTCGTCCCCGCGGGTGACACAGTGGCCCATTGTGTTGACGCCCCAGTTACTGACAGAATTTATCCGTTGGGGCATCCCTGACCTAAAATGGCTCTGGCCAAGGCCGGAGGGGAGCAGAGACCACATGGAAACCCCCGGGAGCTCGGAGCCACCCACCTGCTGGTGGAATCGATACCCCCAGCCTAAAGAAGGGCGATTCACCCCCCTCAAAAAAACCCCAAAGTGACGCTCATCTCGAGCTAAAACTCTTTTAATGGAGCCAGAAGCCCCCGTTCTGCAGGAGGGATTTCTGTCAAAGCGCAGGACCCAGGGAATCATTTCACTCCGCTGCAGCGCGACTTTTCCATGCCTTTCCCTCCCTGCCCAGGCTTTTTTTTTTTTTTCCCCTTCTGCCCCCGTCCCCCCGCCCGCCGTGGCCGCCGTCCCGCCGTGGGGAGCCCCTTTAATCCCCGCTTAGCCTTATCCATCCCGTGCATCTGGCAGGTTTAAGCGCCCGGCAGCCTCCGGACGGGGATGCGCGGTGGATTTGTCCGCCTGGATTACGGCATTGAGTCTGTCGTGGGGTTGGGTTTGTTGTGGGTTTGTTGTGGGGGGGAGCGGCGGGAGGGGGGCGCGGTTGGTTTGGGGGTTTTTCTGGTTTTTCGGTGGTTTTTTGGTTTGTTTTTTTTTCCTCCTGATCTGAATAAAAACGTGAGCTTGGTAACTTGCATGTGTAACCCCTTCCTTCCCCGCCCCACAGCCCCCGGGCAGATGCCAGGGAAGGATTAACTTGATCCGCAGGGAGAGCTGCCAGCTCTCCCTCAAGCCTTCTCCGGAGCCGCAACCTCCACCCAAAAGTGCCCTTTTTGGCCACGTTCACACAGCTCTGAGCTCCCCTCAAACGGGAGCAGGACAAGTTCCAGGTGTCCACTGCCTCCCGGTGGCCATCCCATCGCATCCCAGCTCGGATTTGCCCTCCTGCCTTATCCCTCTCAGTGCCTCGGGAGGCTGCGCTGACCCATGGGGGGCTCCTGGCAGGGAAAGGCTGGGCTTTGTCCCCCGCTGTCACCCTGCTGCTGTGAGCGTTGCCCACCCCAGGGCAATTAATATTTTAACAGCAGTAATATTTTCAAGGAAAGAGCAAAATTTGTTGTTTCATTTTTTTTTTTTTTTCCTAGAATCCCCGGAATGGTTTGGCTTGAAGGGACCTCAAAGCTTATCTAAAACCATGAGCAGGGACACTTTCCACTGTTCCCAGGGTGCTCCAAGCCCCGTCCAGCCTGGCCTTGGGCACTTCCAGGGATCCTCCAAGGGCAGCCACAGCTTCTCTGGGCATCTTGTGCCAGGGCCTCCCCACCTTCACCATAAAAAACTTCTTCCTGACATCCAAAGTAATCTAATTTTCCGTGTTTATGCTGTAATGAAACGCTTCCTGAGCCCCGTTTGCGTCGCAGCGTGGATAAACAACCATCTCCCACCTGTCTCTGTCAGCAGCAACAAATCACCCCCAGCATCCAGGCACGATGTTGAGCTGGCTGTGTCACACACTCACGACAAAGGGACACTTCTTTCAGCGCTAAAAAACCCTCAGGGCGCTAGGCAGCCAAACCCACCGTGAATCAGGCAAGGAGGGATGCCCGCCCTGCCTCCCCTGGCCCATCCCCACTCTGATGGCTGCAGGATGGGTCCCAGCACCCTATAAAACACCCTGGCATCCCCTCCGTGCTCCCCTGAGAAGGCTGCTGGCCCCGGGCAGCAGTGAGCCCTGGAGAATCCCCCTGATCATCAACAGGATTTAATTTCATTCACCACCCCTCTCTCGGCCTGGCCACCCAGATGGTTTTTACTCAGTGAAGAGTGACAGCAAAGTGTAACAATACAGAGCAAAAGAATGAAGTATTTTAAAACAAAGATATAGGAAGGACACAATAAACATATTTCAGAGCACATGCAACTGAAGGAACCAAAATCTATAAACTCTTAATTAACCGTGAATAAATTACAATTAACTTTTTTTTTTCTTTTTTTCTTTTTCTTTTTTTCTTTTATTTTTTTTTTCTTTTTTTTTCTGAATGCTGTGATCTAGGAAGGAATTCTTGCGCTATGGAAACAATGTTGTATTTGTAAGCAGTGTTTAACAAGTAATTAGGATGCAGACAGAAATCCATGAATCCAAATCCTCTCATAGGACACCATTAAACAGCTGGTATCATGGAGCTGATACCTCACAAACAAGATGTAATTCAGCAAGCTTATCTAGGGATGAATTCAGGCTCTGAGTATATAAGGCAAAGGAATGACAATTGAAAGACCACTGTGTTTCAAAGTCTGTGGAAGGGTGGATCTAGGATTAAGGATCTTTTTTTTATTGCTACTTACATGTTTAAGTGGGATAATGAAAGAAAATGTTATCACTAACAAGGAAAGTCACAGTTGCTACAGATTCAGTTAGTTTACATCTTCATTAGTATCTTCAATTGGTGGTAAATAGTGTACTTCCAAAATTGTCAATTATAGTTATGCCATGTAACCTGACAAGAGTTTTATTAGAGCGGCTTAATCAAATTTAAAAGGCCAATAGCTTCCAGGATTAGTTTTCACTCGGCTTTTATTCCTTGTTTTTCCACACATATATTGGCACATACCTTTTAATTACAATGACATGTGGTATATTTTTTACACAGTAATAGAACATTGATTTCACAGAAAAAAAGCAGATCCAAAGAGGCACAGGGAGTTATGTGATGCTATCTCTTCACTTTCAGTAAAACATCCAGATATGCATTGCAAGCACTGGCCTGTTTCAAACCAACAGCCTCCTTTTGCTTTTTCTGAATTTGCAGTTGTGATTCATAAAAAGCAGAAAGAGTATCATGGAAGAACTGGTGTGTGCTAATAAAGACTTTAATTTACCAGATGTATTTATTTCCTGTGCTTCCTATTTTGCTGGCCATCTTCTACACACTATGGAAGAGACCATTACCTGTCTCCCAGAGTGGAAGAGGAACTACTAAGACAGACGGGAGCAGGGAAGGTTACTTTTCCTACTGGAGTACTGGTCCAATCTGTGCCTACAGCCTTGGTCAAGCTCTTCAGCAGTGGATGTGAGGATGTGAGAAACTCTTGCATCACCACTGTGTCATCAGAACTGGGAAACAGACTGACAGTGGCTTTTGTGATCTGTCCTCTCTTCTGATGCCAAAGCTATTGGCCTTTTAACAACATGTTAATTTTCTACCCAGTTTAAAGAGGACTGTAAAGTTTCTCATGGATGCGTTGCTCAAAGTTTTAACTTCAGTAAAGGAATGTATTCCCTAGGCCTGTTCTTATAAACAATGGAACACTTCCAATAAAATTTTGTCAATAAAATTAAGAGAAATTTTCATTCCTTGATAGGCAGCTGGCATATACAGTTTCAACGTGGATGATTAAGTAAAACTAGAAAAGTTTCACAGGCCATCAAAATGGAAAAAGGCATGCTAATTTAGCAAGTGTACAAGCCCCTAGAATACAGTTTTAGACACTGTTATTTATCTTAATATCTTTGCAGCATTTAAAAAATATATATTATGGAACAAGCTTGTAGCAAGAATGATCTCATTAGTTCAGCTATAAAATCTTTAAGTACAAGGAGTAGCTGATGAGAGCCATTTAAAGGTGCTGATGATTCGACAGAAAATAATATTGGGACAAATTTGCTTAAAAAAAGTTCAAGCAGATATACTGGACTTTACTAAGGTATTTTCTGAAGGTTAGACGATGTGCATTCATCTTTTTCCCTGGCACTGCAGTGGTGTCTGCTTAGTTCTGCATGCCAAGTACTCTTAATCTTGTAAGAAAACACTGTACCAGAGGGTGTGCATGGCTGACTTTGGCTCAGGGTGACATAAATGATTACTGCTTTTGCAACCATAGAGGCACTTCTTTGAGATACACCTTTCTTATATTTACAGACACTGATCAAAATTCCATGGACTGGAAAGCAGAAGAAAAAAGATTAATACGTGGTAAACTTCAGTCTGTTTGTTTCTAAGCCACAGGTAGGTGTGTTGTGTGGAAGCAATGTACAGCTTCTTCTCTGCATCCCTCAGCTGCCTTTGAGTGGATTCCATGAGGTCAAGGCAGAACTGTGGCTCTTTTACTGCAAAGAAATTGTTAATACTGTCTCATGGATGTTTGGCTGTTACCTGGCATCTGTAATGCCTCAGAGTGGTGGGCAGGCTTATTCTGCACATTTAGAAGAACATGTCACTTCACAACATGCTGCTTTGTCTGAAGGTTGTAATTTAATTTATGCATTGAGGGAGGTGCCCTAGCTGGATTCTCTGATCCCCTTAACCCAGGTGAATGATAACTTTGGAGTGGAAAGGGGTTCCAATATTTTCTTGTAAATATGATCTCTTTGATAAGATGTTGAAGAGAAAACAACAATAAGGGCAAATATTGCACAGCCAAGTCACCTTACCTTTACTGTGGAATACCAGACCTGAGTACACAGTCTCTGTCTGCCACCTTCTGTATTGCATCTTGGGCTTTCTGTAATCACATCAGATGAATGAGGACTACTGGATGATTTTCTGCTTTTTAAATGTCTCTGTGCTTCAGGAGAACGAAAAAAGAAACAGGGGGTAGCTGTGCTCATCTGAGGAGTGACAAATATATTCTACTGCCTGTTGCTGGGTCAGGTGTTCTGAGAAGAAATTGGATGCATAGGCTGAGAGACAGTATTTTCAGTATGGAAACCACAAGTCTTGGAAAGGGCGTTTTCCACCAATTGCCCCTCTTTTCCACAGATATTATTATCCTCATCTTTACTGCTTCTTTAATGTATCATGTATTTGGTATTTTTAGCTGACTTTCCAGGAAAACCAGTTCATAAATCCTGTGGAGATTATTTTGATATTTAAATAAAATTCCATCATGGTGAATACAAGACCAGCAAGAGCTCTTTAATTCCTAATTAATTTTGTTAAGTTGATTATCTATATGGGAAGAAACTATGTTGCAAATATTTACGTCTCCTGTTAAATGTAAATTATTTTAGAAGTTTAAAATTCCAGACCAAAATAATGAAAAAATTCTAGATAACAATAAACTTACCCTTCCTCAGTGCAGAAGAGTTTGCAAAAATATTTTAGTAAGTTTAGACTCCTGAGGTGCTTATGCTGAGCAGAAGGAAATACATCCTGTACTTAGATAATGTTGTTAACAAAACTGATAAATTTATTCAGTGCTCAAGGTCCTTTAGTGTTGCTTGAACATAGTGAAGACAAAGCAAGGAGGAAAGGTGTTTATTTTGGTAAAAACAAACTAGAGAATAAAATTCTGTGATTTATTGAAAAAAAACTGAAAGGCAATGCAGTCATTGGTCATAGTCAGCATGGATTCATGAGGGGAAAGTTCTGTTTAAAAAGCTTAATTTCCTTTTACCACAACGTTACCCACCCTAGTAGAATAAGGGAAGCCAGTTAACATAATCTTTTTGGATTTCAGTAAGAGATTTTAATGTTGTCTCTCACAGCATTCTTGTGGACAAAGTGTCCAGCATGAAACTGGATAAACGCATCATGTGACGAGTGATCAGCTCTTGATGGGCTGGGCAAAAAGGGTTACAGTGAATGGGGTGGCATCAGGTTGGGGACCTGTCACCAGTGGGGTTCCACAGGGCTCCATCTTAGGCTCTGTGCTCTTCAGCATCTCCATAAATGAGTTGGGCACAGCACAAGAAGGGACACTAAGTTCATAGGTGACACTAAACTAGGAGGAGCTGCTGACTCCCTTAAAGACTGGGATCTTGAGAAATAAAAGGGCTGGGCAATCACCAACTGGATGAAGTGTAACAAGAGCAAGTGCTGGGCTCTGCACTCGGTAAGGGATGTGCAGATGGACTGGGGAATGAAATACTGGAAAGCAGTGCCTGGGTGCCCTGGTAGATGGCAAGTTGAACACGAGTCAGCAGTGCCCTGGCAGTCAGGAGGGACACCCGTGTCCTGGGGGCATCAGGGACAGCATCAGCCAGGCAAGGGAGGGGATTGTCCTGCTCTGCCCTGCTCTGGGGCAGCCTCACCTCCAGTGCTGGGGGCAGCTCTGGGTGCCACAATATATTCCAGAATCACAGAATGGGTCAGGTTGGAAGGCACCAGAGCAGCTCATCTGGCTCAATCTCCCTGCTCAAGCTGCTGTTAGAGTCCCACCTGTAGTACTGTATCCAGCTCTGGGGACCCAACACAGGAAGACATTGACCTGTTGGAGCAGGTCCAGGGGAGGGCCATAAAGATGATCAGAACACCTCTCCTCCTTTGGAGACAGGATTAAAGAGTTGTGACTGTTAAAATGACAGAGAGAAGGTTTGGATTAGATATTAGGAAGAAATTCTTAACTGGGAGTGTGGTGAGGTTGTTTGCCTTTTTTCCTTCTATTTTTCTGCTTTTAAAGCCACAGAACAACTTACAATAATACAGTAATTTTCAAGTATTTTTTTAAAAAGATTATTCTGTTGATTTTTTTCTGAAAACAATGTCTAATAGGCCTCTGTAAGTGAAAACACACTTGAATTTGGAAATAGAGCTCTCTGGGTGGTTTTCTTTAGAATACTTTCATTATCATTGTATTTTCTACAAAGTGAGAGAAAGTGTCTGTGAGTGCTAATTTTGTGCCCAAAACTATTGATCAAGATACTGTAAATTTAAAAAGCAGGAAATTATTTTACTTCAAGTCAGTAGAACGTGGGTCAAACTGCCATTATTTTGATGCATTTTCTGAAGGGAATTGGAGTGCAGAGTCCTGACACCTATCATCACTTCAGTGTGCCAAGGGCATCTCTGGATGATGACCCGTGTCTCCTGCAGGGCAGCTTGGTGTGCTGCTTGTTCACAGGCTGCAGCAATGCCTCCCTGGCTCAGTGGCAGCAGGGCAGGACCTGACAGAGTTGACTGTCTTTGGAGACAGCCTTAAGAACCAAAAGAGTCTGGGATGCAGGGCTGATAACAAACACATGTTGCTACAAATCCACCGAAGAGCCTAAGTTACCTGAAGTTTCTGTATCACACTTTTAGCGTTTCATTGTGCAAAGAACTAGCTACTTCAAATTTTCATTTCAGTTCTTGACAGAACCTTATTTATAATGAACTTTATAATGTTTGTTTTACAGCATCATCCCTTCTACTGCATGTAGAAACACAGTAAAAGTTCAAGAGCATACTTCCTTGCAGTCAGATTCTGCTCTTTGCTATAATCCAGTTGTTCTGAGGACTGTGAGCATGCGTCTGAAACCAGAAACTCTGAGTAATAGTAAATAGTGATGTAGGACACCGTGTTGGTCAGGTTGTTTGTGTGGCACATTCCAAATTCCCTGCACTCTCAAAGCCTAGAATTGTCTTAATTTACTCCAGTGTGGTGAAAAGAGAATGCAATTATGTTAATATTAGAATGTATTTGTTATTGTCAGAGCAGAAGAGCATGAAAAATACAACTACAACTACCGTGTCACAACCACAGAGTTAAGCAGTTTCAAGAAGTTCACAGAACAAGATAAAAGAGGGAAAGAAGAGACTTTGAGAAATATAATAATTTCCCTTTTCTAGTTACAGTTGTCGTTGGTTTAGGCATGTCTGTTGAATCTGTTGGTGACAGATCTCCAGTAATGCCAAGTGCACCGTTAAATGGAAACACCACAGCTGTCCATTTATTCATTGAAAGTTATAACAGCATCGAAAGAGAAATCTGTTGTGGCAAATTATTCTGCCTTCAATGCACATTCTGATCCTGAACTCAACCAAGGTACACAGATCATCTGTCATGGGAGGATTCAGCAGATAGCATGCCAGTCTCCATGCTCTGTTTTGGAAGGCATGAGAGGGCCAGTTACTGCTTTCTGATAAAACTTTGTGCCTGATGTCTCTGTCCAAATTTGACTCTGCTTAGTTCAGAGTCGACTACTCTCAGCTGGACACAGAAATTACTTGCACTTTTAGGGCCTATACTGCTGGGGTCTTTTTTCTAATGTAGCTGAAAATCCGGGCTGCTAAGCTTCTGATTTTTTTTTTTTCATGTGGAGAATGAGTAAATTAAATAAACATTTTCGTTCCAGCCTTCAAATGCAAGAACATTTAAAACTTTCATCAGATAACAAAATTCCTTTCGACCTCCCCGAAGCAAAACCACCTATCTAATATGTATAATAATGATTCCATGGTTAGATATCCCTGCTGAACTTTTAATGTACTATGGCTATGTGCTAAAGTACTATGGCTATTTTGTCTCAAAAGGTACAGATTATTTTTATCTCTTACCCTGCACAAAAACTTGATGCTTGCACACATTGGTTTCTTCCCTATTCAGCAGCTGTCATCTCATCAAGATTTTGTAAGGGATCTCATATGTGGGAAAATAAATTCTCTCTTCCCAGGTGGTGTGGCCATCCATCCATATTCATTAGAGCTGATGCTGTTTTCCTTCTTGTTGTTCTAAATTCACCATTATAGTGATCAGCTCCCTGGTCATGGTTTAGTGATGAGTCTTGCTGTGTGTCATTTCACTCCTTAGGTAGAAATAAATCCGTGCCTACATCCACCAGTCAGTGGTTGTGTTAAAAAACAAGTATTACAATTCTGGGTCAGAGCTGAGGTCCATTTAGGCTCATATCCTGTCTGTAGTAATAGTCAGCACCAGAAACACCATGGAAATGAATTTGCCTCCCATTCTTGTGAACTCTCTCCTGCTCTTAAGTGTGCAGTTGAATTACTTTCCAGTCTCTTGTTTTTATTGTCTTGTTTTCAACTTGTCATCTTTTTGGTTTTGGTATTGGTCTTGGTTGGCTGCTTGGTTTGCTTTTTTTTGTGTGTGTGTTTTTTTAAATCCTACTTTGGTCTCATCCATAAAAACACATTTTGATAATGACCTGGCTTCTCAGTAGAAAAACCTGAAACTAGGGGAGTTTTGCTATGATATATGTTGGTCTTTGAAAATAAATAAGGGAAATGCACACGTGCCAGCAATGATCTGCTGGTGTTGATGATAACATTGTGAGAAGACAGGTGGAAGGAGAGGTGTTGAGGCAGTCTAAATAAGAATGTAATGTTTTGTCTAGCAGAGCTTATTTTTTAAAGTGCAACTCTAAAAGCAGAGATGCAATGTTTGTGGTCACAGGGACTTTCTGTGAGTACCAGAGCAGTGCAAGGACAAAGCTTTATTCTGGCATACTAGGCAGTACTAATTCAGAGGATGGAAGAGGGGAATCATGGAAGTTGGAACATCTTTTCTGCCTTTGCTCCTCATACATTGCTGTTCATTCTTTCTATCTGTTTCTGATCTGACACCATTTAGATGGTGAGCAGTCCATTTGCTCAAAAATGGGTGCAAGTTCTCTTTTATTCTGCATCAGTTCTCATGAAAGACACCAGGCGGATGGGTGTGGAAACTGAAGCCCTCCACCTACAACAAAAAAAGCATATATCAACCAATGTCAGCAATCCTGTGCTGCCTGATGCGTTGGGGCAAAGGGGAGCTGAGTGTTCACAGCATTAATTTTCTGTTTTCTGTGACATCCTTGTTTACAGCATACCTACTATGGGTCACCATTCATTAGGAATGGGGCTGGAGGCTGCTAAACAGTTACCAGAAGACAGGTGGACAAGGTTTTGATCAAATCAGGTTACAAAAGTTCATATGTTTAATTTATTTAAAAGACTGTCTGTGGAGTTTATCATCAGAATGTTTTTAGTTACTCTATTTCCTAGAGGAGGAGGCTTATCTTATCCTGTGTTCTTGCCTGTGAATGTGTTTGTGTGTGTCTGTGTATGTGTTTGCTTCCTCTCTTCTTGGAAGGACTTTTTCACCTTGAGAATCCTTAGTTACATGCAAAGACAGTCTCAAGATACAAAATTTCTGCAAGTCACATGAGACAGAAAACATAAAAAACCCTGCTGAGGAAATAATGTGTGACACATACCGGTAAGAAAGAGACTTTATTAGTTACTCAATTGAATTTCTTGGTTTTGAATGTGTTCATTGCATCCTCTTCTTTTCTTTGATTTATGCTATGAAGAGGAGACTCCTTGGTATGTGGCATCACCTTAGTGGTTTACCTTTAGAGAGGGTAATTAATATGATCCTAGAATTGGGTTGTTTTGTTTTTTTTTTCTTCAAGCACCTTAAGCATTTTCCTTGAATTTGAGATGATTTTTTTTTCCCACAGAATCATAGAATGTCCTGAGCTGGAAGAGATTCACAAGGATCATTGAGTCCAGCATGTGGCCCTGCACAGGACATCCCAAGAGCCACACCAAGTGCCTGAGGGCATTGTCTGGAATTCTTGAACACTGCCAGGTGCTGTGACCACTTCCATGGAGACCCTGTTCTAGTGCCCAACCACCCTCTGGGTAAAGAACCTTTTCCTGATATTCAGCCTAAACCTCCCCTGACACAACCTCAGGCCATTCCCACAGGTCCTGTCACTGTCACCCTAGAGAAGAGAGGAGTGCCTGCCCCTGCACTTCCCCTAACAGGGGAGGACTGCAATGACATCTCCCCCAGTCTTCTTCTCCAGACTGAACAGAAAAAGTGACCTCCTTGTGGCTTTCCCTCTTTTTTATTAAGTAACAATTATTTTTGCTGAAATTACCAACTCAAATCACTTGGACATTCAAAAACCCTTCTTCAGTATAAAGACGTAGAAACCCAGTTTGTAGGAATTTACATCTTTAAAATTTTTTCAGTGAAGCACATAGAGTTCTTCAGGTAGTTTGCAAAAATTATAGTCAGCAGAGGTTTGCTTCATCATATATTGACTCTGTCCTACCTTGCAAAACAATTTTGTCTCATAAATTTTTCTTTCGTGTACAGAGTGTTCACTGTAATTCATGTTATTATCATCTAAATAAGATTAAATCATCAACATTTCTAAACTATATTGCCGACTTGGAAAGAAATACACCTGCGAGTAAGGCCACTTAGAAATTTTTCTTTCTAATTAGTTCACGGACGGTATTTTTCCGGTTGTGTGTACATGAGAGGGAATGTCACTGGTTTTTTTAATTAGTCTTGTCAATCAAATGCCCTCACCTATATATTTTTTTTTTCCTAAAAGTTAACTTTCTGTGATTGGAAGGATTGTCTGCTGCTCACAGGGGATGCTACCACCCATCACTGGCTCATACATCTTCCACTGCTAGAAAAGATAGATAACAAACACTTTCTGCTACTGATACAGAGTAGTACAACAAATTTGGTGCCTGAATTTGTGCTGCAAAACTAAACTACACCTTGGGAGTGAGTCCTCTGGTGGGATTTCTCTGAATGCAGATCATATCATGCTCTCACCCATGGCTGAGGACCACAACCAGCCTTTTTGCCTTTTGTTTTGTCTGTCCAGGCAAACTTGGCACAGCAGGCTGGTCCATGACACTTATCTTCGAAGTCCCATTTCAGGAAGGTGGCTACACCACACCCTTCTGCAAAGGGGTGAAATGCAGGGCAGAGAGGCAGGAGAAAATACTGCTAGTTTCATGCAAAGCTGTTTGTGTGGGGATTTCCTTAAAGCACACATTGAATAACTGGGGCTAATGTGCAGAATATAATTCCTGATAATTCAACATCAGAAGAATTGAGAAGGGAGGAAAACCTGTTTTATTCTGAACCGGAGAGATGATGACCACATAACATCCCAATGCAATGACAGCAGAGAAATGGTTTGCTGTGAAGTAAGAGTTTGCACTGAGTAGGTGCTGATCTGTAGCGTGGTGGGTGATCTCGTAATAATGAAAGGTGGTAAGTCTGTATACAGGAACAAAACAAATTATATGAAATGAATACTGAAAGTGAGACTACAACAGAAAAAAAAGTTACACCAGGTAACGAAAATCAAGTTACGGGCCATTTGCAATTGGATAGAAAAATCTGCACTGTGGGCCACAGGTGGCTGGTTATGGGGTTAAAAGTAAAAATAATTTAGATGTTATTTCCTAATTGGACAGTTTATTCTTAAAAGGCCTTGTAGAGAGACAGACACAGCTCCATTTTTAGTTTGTTATCTAGAAGTGCTGTAGAAATCACAGTTTATGAGACTGNTAATGTGTCCTCTTGTGCATCACCTCTAGTGAAGTGGGGCTGTAGAGAGAAAAAATTCAGTTTTTAAAACCAAACTAGCAAAGAATTTGTGAAGAACCTGGTCTGAAATGTCTGGATGCACTTGCCTCTCCAAGTTATGTAGACAAGAAGCATGTGAGGAATCCTGCCTAGTTCCTCCTTGTTTCTTCTGCAGCAGACAACAATCAAGCAGTATGACTATTTGAAAAAAAACCTCCAATTTTGTATACACTTTACACTGTCACAATTCATTGCAAAGTAGCCTTCCATTATAGTTTGGCAGTGCAAACAGCAAACCAGATGATGTTACTAGTTCTCTTAACCTAGCTATGGATGAAGAGAGTTTGTATGAAGCTGACATTTGCAATATAGTGTTAGTTTTGGCTAATCTGCCTCTCCTGCACTGGTTTTCAAACAAAATACAAAAATGGGAGGAGACATAATTGCTGAATAGATCTGAAGGGCTTTCCCAGGAATAACTGTCAATTTTGGGAACAGAAAACAGCATGGGGTGCTGATTATTCTTTCAAACTTGTTTACTCAAGCTATGCATAGATCTGGAGACTTAGCAACTTTTTAACACTAGGATGTTTTATGTGCTGTTCAGTGCGAAAAAATGCACTTAATAGTCCACAAAGTTCAGCTAAAATTAAAATTTATCTTTATGGGGACCCACAAAGCCAATGGTATATTCTGTGATCTTAAACAGTGAGTAACTGTTACTACATTGTAGTGACAACTCTCAGAATATCTACAAATGCAAATGTCTATATTGGAAAAATAAGAGAAAGGTAACACTGTCAAGGGTTGCTTATTTGTTGAAGTGGGTCATTTTGGATCATTGTACATGATGCACAGAAAAATATACAACAAATTTGACACACTGGGACACTTCCACACCCCGTTCTTGGAGGATGGGATTTCAAAGGAGGCTGCAGCCAGGGGAAAAGAGCCTAGGTAATTTTGTGCCTTCAGTTACAGTGTGGATGGGGGGATGCTTTTTGTTGGTGTGGACATCCACAGCAAAGTGAAGCAGGACTCACAGATAACTGTGTTCAGGGTATTTTTTGACTTCTGATTGCCCAAGATTTACCATCAACCCTCCTGGTGATGGAGGGTTCTGTTGTGTTTTCTATATTATAGCATTGTGGTGCTGAACTGGTCCTGCACATCACTCCAAAAGGACATGTGGGACCCGCCTTTAGTGAGAAAACAGAAGAGCAACACACCGCACTGTGCCACTCACACTGCTTTCAAATATTTGTGTCAGTATCTTTGAAGATATGTTTATCACTGACTGTGGTACAAAACTATCCGGAACATGAGAGTTTACTAAATTCTTTCTCTTTGTGTTGATTAGCTCAAAAGCGGGGCAGCAGCAAAACTCTAAGTCATGTATTTTGTACCCCAGAACTTTTTTTTCCACACTATTCATTCTTCAAGTTGCACAATATAACCCTCCAAATTACAGTACTGCCACATTTCCTCCTGTATTATAAAAAAATACCACTAAGATTTAGCTCAGCATATGAGGGGAGTATGATAGGAAGGAGCTGGAGTGCGTGACGAGTCTGTTTGGCTCAATGCAGTTACTCATCACTGTGGGAGGCTGCGTTCAAGCAGCCTGGGTATCAACAAAGCACCTGGTCTCAAACTTTTCACCACTGTTTTTCAGAAACAGCTGCCAAGGACACCAGCCTGAATGCAGTTATTCCCCAGCTTTTGAAGGCTTGACTCTATGACCTGACATACTTTGTTTTTTGTGGGTCTATGTGTAATCTCACACAGTTACAAAACCATGCCTTAAGGACTGTTTGCTGGGGAAAAAAAAGAAAAAAAAAAGAAAAAAAAAAAAAAAAAAAACACACCACANGTACTTTAACCTCCCTGAAATTGGAGAGCTGATCCCACATGGGTTAGGTGAAGCTGTTGGACACACAATGACACACACAGACAGTGTCAGGTGAAGGCACGAACTCCCTTTATTAAACATCTGACTCCATATTTATGGTATTTCTACACAGACTAGGGACTAGAGGAGAAGGTTGACACCTCTCCCATCCCATTGGTCAAAACAACTGCCCATCAGTTGATCCTTCCTCCAAGAGAAGGGATGCAAACAACCCCGTGTAACTTAAACATTGCTTCTAGATATAACCCCCGTGTGTGAGAAAGAAACTAAGAACTATGAAAACATTAGAACTGGTCACTGACTGAGAAATGTTTGCTGCAGGGATAAATGAGCTATTTTCCAAGTACTTGCTAGTACACTCAACCCAGAATAAGCACATGAAAAGACTGATCCAGTCTTAGTACTGGACCACCAGGCCACTGCTCTCAGGTAGTTTTCCCAGAAGGGACTGTGCAGTCCAGCCTACATTTCTGTTCAGACAGGTGTACACAGCACTGCATTGCTGAACAGGGACTGTGACAATAATTCTCATTATTCAGGGGTTTGGCTTATTTTTGTTTCATCTCTTTTTTGATTTCATGTCTGTTTCTCCTGTACCTAATAACTTGACGTACTCTGAAAGCAGATCAGCACCCAAAACAAAAAAAGTTTGTAATGTAAATGTATAAAGGGGATTTTTTGCTCTTTT
>VYZR01070847.1:27466-57532 GCA_013400675.1 Oxylabes madagascariensis
GTGTACAGAAATTCAGCTAATTCAATGAGTCCTTTCTCTCCTCACAGACATCTCAGTATTCCTGCCTATCTGACCATGCCCTGTGGGTTTGCCATCTGTATGCTATATGTAGAGCTGAACACATATGCTTATTTGAGGAGGAAAAAACCCTGTTGAGATGCATTCCAGCTACACTGGCAATCGTACGGGCTAGTTCAGGCCAGGGCCTGAAAATATTTCACCATTTCACTATGCTTTTATGAGATCAGAGATCAGAATCATGCAACTCAGGTCCAGGACTGTTTGAAATACCACANGCATTTATGATAACAACATAAGCAGGCAGATAAATACAAATACCCGAACAATCATTTTCCTAATCTTTCATGGCTTTCAGTAAACTTTGGGTTTGGTTTAAGGAGACTTACTTGTGATCCCCAAATGGTTTTCCACTGTGTTTGCCTTCAGACTTGATAATTTTCCCTTTATTATGAGAATGAACCATTGTGACAAAAGCCATCCCAGGATGTGATCTTACCCAAGCCAGCAGTTGGTATTATTTCCAGTGTATAGTTCAAAGTACACAAAACACCAGTTTAAAACTATAGCTTAAAACTCCATTCCAGGCACACTAAATATTTTGTTCACTTTACTCAAGATATATTTCCTCAGCAGCACAGGAATATAATCTTGACTTGGTCTCCCATTTCCATGAAATTCTTTGTTTAAGTCATTTCACAGTGAATTTTGTAGGCAGGGAGCCAAGTAAGTAAGTGAATGAATTGCTAGCAAATTTTTGACCACACTGAATGGTAGATGATCTCAACTTTATTCCCATTTTTAGATCTTTACATGATTTTTATGCAAAATGGAAGGATTGTTTAGAATGTCTCATCTTCACCTGTGCTCTCTGTACAGACACACACACACTCATTTCCAGGATTTCAAGTCAATGTTTCTGCCAGTGAAACTTCAGGGAAGCTTTTCATCTTAGGATGTGCAATGTGCCACTGGACTAATATTTAATACATGCAAATTCTAATCACAAACCCACAGGTGTTTTTTTTTTTCACCTGAAACATTGAGGATCCCCATTCATGGCTTCCTCAGATTTCAAGGATGCTGAAAATGCAGCTGCTGTTAAGACACACTGGACTCTCCTTAGCAAAAAGTCTTGCTCTCTTGGCACCAGAACACCCATCTCCCTCTCACCTTGCAGGCATTTGAAACACTAGAGATTTGCTTTCTCACCTCGACTAAAATAACAAATTGGAAACCAAGCTGGAACAATAAATTTTTCCCCTTTTCCTCCACAGAAAGTTTCTGCACATACAGGAATGAGGCAAAGGCATGAAGAAAAAGTAAGCAATTGTGAAATTAATTAATTGACATCCTGAGATAAACAACAAAGCTTTAAAAGAAATCAAACCAGCCCATTTTACAGGAATGAATAACATGACTAAACTCAACTAAAACCCCAACAATAACAGCAGCATCTTTCACAGATTCTAGGCAAGCTAAGTTCAAGCCAGCAAAATACTTTCCAGTTTATAAAAGTTTTAAAAACTGCCAGGGGATATGTCCTGGCCTTCACAGCAATGGAGCAAGAATGAGCTCCAGCAAATCACATGGAAAAAGCATAAGGGGAGCAGATTTTCCAGGCGTTAATTCAGTGCAAAAGGGGGTCTCCCTTCCAATATTACAGAGCACTTGTGTTAATGGTCTCCTTTCTCACATCACTGAGCCCTGTTGGATGGATTGCAGGGGGTCTCTTTCCAAATACCTCTAAGTCCAAAGAAAAGGAAAGTTCTTTTCTGGTATCAATCAATTATTAGAAAATGGATATATAGAAGGTCACAGGTTCTGCTGGAGAGGGTTTTTTTTTTCTGAAGAAGGCAGGAATAGCTATAAGGACTTTGGCACATGGTCCTTATGGAAAAAAATATGATAGATTTTAATAGAGTGATAGTCTTCCTACAGAATTCAAAAGTCAATTTGTATAATTGTATAGGAGGGATGTTGGATAAAATTTCTATTGCACTTTTTGGGCTTCACTCATTACATTCCAAAGGATTTTTCCATAAGTGAATATAGCTGAATCTAGTGTACTGGATGCCTCTACATTTCACCTACTGAAATACCTCTGAGTGAGCTTTACAAATTCAGCAGGTCTTTGAAAGTCTGCAGGTATTACAATGTGCATTCACTTTTATATATTTCCATGATGTTGATGTGTTAGTTCTTGTACAGTTTTCCTCTAGTACATTTTCATGATCCTTTAATTTGAAAAACCCAAACAAATCAGCAAATCAGATAATAATAATAAAAAAATCCTATGCTTTTTCTGGTTTTGTGTTGTTAGAGAGAGGTGATTAGTGTTTTTGGCTCTCTTATGGGAACAACACAAACAACATGATCAGTTTGTATAGATTGCCACAAGATTACTTTGTATAACAAATGCTATTTAAGCTTACAGAAAAACCTCTGCAAACACTCATATTAGTCTGTCATATTAGTGTTCTTAGACTTCATGTTCACACAGCACCAAGCCTTCTGCTATTTCCCTCCAGCCTGCTGAAAGGGAGTGTGCGGGGCATCCAGGCCAGATCTAGAGAATTAAATTTAACAGTTCCGTGCCCTAAAATTGATGTTGAACACCTGATTATACTGATGGCTCTCAAAATCATCCTGTTAGTTTTTTGGACAGATAGAGACAGATGGCTAAAACCACTGAAATTAATTATTCTGGGAAGATGTCTAGCAGTCTCCACTGCCTGTGGGAGTTCTATCGATAACTAAATAACTTAGCTTGGATGTCTGTGGTTTTGAGGTGCAGTGTTATGTGGGCTGAACCCAACCCTAAGCAGACACAAATGCACTGGACAAGGTCACCAGTTCTAGAGGATTCCCCTGGAAGAAATCTCTCTAGAAAAGTACTGCTTTCCTCAGCATCTAAGAAAGCATTTTTCTCATACATATTATGATTTTAAAGCCGAGAACTTCTTAATACACTTTGGACGTGCCTTATAGTAAGAAATAACCCAAATGTCTAGCTCAGACTTTCCTAGCTGACTTAACAAAGTAAATAACCAAGTTAACATTTTTATTGTCTCCCATTGTTCCTGTATTTCCTTCTTGACCTTTCAGCTACTCAGAAATTTATAGCAAATCCTTCTGTTTAGCACTGTGTTATAGATAACGCTTTTTTAACTCCTGTCTTTCAGCTGTGCAGCTCCAATCCAACAACCAGCTGCTGAGCACTACTCAGTGTGTTTATTTTCCAGGCCATGAACAAGCTAGAATATACTTCACGGTGCAGAACCTGTGGATGTTTACATCTTAACCCTTCCTGGGTCACAGAGCCCTTCCTATATTTGTTTGCTTTGGTTTTGTCGGAGCTGGAAGAACAAAAGGCAAATTTTAGGTTTCCTGCATCCTCAAATCTCCCATTTGCAAAACATAATGAAATCTGCAAAGATAATGTCAAAATAGATATTTTTTTTTAAATATTTGTGAAATATTCAACCTTTGGCTTATTTCTCTAGGTACCTCAGTCTCCCTGACAAATCATATGCACCAGAAATGTCCAGCTGCATCTTCTGCAAGGAGAATTTGGGGGGAAGGGGGGTGAGTATGTTTGTGCTGTTCCTTGAAGAGTAAGGCATGATGGCTATTGCTGTTGGAGATCCTTCAGAGCACACAACCAGAGGTTATGGGACGAAAGACATCCTGGACATCTAAAATCAAAAAGACTTCATAATATTATCAGGACAAAAATCAGATTCAGATAAAGAAATTCAGGAAGAAACCATGGGTCGGTTTAAGTTCAATGTGGGATGCAACTTCTTTTATTTGTTCATCTTTGGTAAAAGTACAAATAGCATCATGTGTTTGCCAGGAAAAAAGCAGATCTGGAAGTTTCTGCCCCTTGAAACTCTTCCACCTTGGGCAATGTGAGTGTAGCTGGTACAGAGAGCCACTAGGGAACATGCCAAAGGCTCAGAGACCTGCACGAGGTTCTTTCTGCCCTACAAATTGCTGAATAAATTAGGGCAGTCTCAGGAGGAATATATTGTTCATATTTTTCTTCTTAGTTAATTTGGGATAAATGTTTTTAATCTGTATTCAGAGGCTGTTCTGCCACTGAAGAAAGCATTTGAAGACCCAGAAGTTGCAGAGAAGTTTAGTGCCTTCTGTCAAATCCAGTAGTATAGTGCTTCCTTTTTGCTAATTGTCCAAATGCTCCACATTAAAAAATATTGCCCTTTTTTACTATTTAACATTTTACATTTATGAAATGAGCACAGTACAGATTTTTTTCATAATGCCTAATTCCATTCTAATACCTTTGAATCCAGAGTTTACTGAAAAATTAATAAAAAATGATTTCTTTTTTTATGAGTAGAAGAAATATTTTCTAAAATAAAAAGTGGAAAAGCACTTGTAAAACCTGCAAGAGAATTTGTACAAAATAATCAGGTTTTATGCGCATATAGTTGGAGGGAAATTTCCTATTGCTTCCCACTGAAAACTGATTTTTACTGCTCAACCTGCAAATACCACCACTGTAGTGCAGTTAATTTAAGGTGACCATACAACGGTCAGTGCTGGGTGACAGTGTGGAGGGGCAAGATTCCATGATTGGAAGGTACAAAGTTGAATGCTCAGCTTACCTTTATTTGAACCATCCAAACTACTGGAGTTTGCAGGAATGGGTTGGAAATCTTGTGAGAGGACCAAGTCAGGAGTGATTTATGATGTTTCATTTTTCCAGTCAAGATGGGGAAACCCCATTCGAAGGTTAGTCAGAACCCCAGGTGAGTGGATCTTGATCAACTCCAAATAATGAACTATGTGGTACATGGTTTCTCCTTTGCAGCAACCACAAGTCCCATGTTTGTATCTGGTTTTATTTCATGCAGGAAAAAAATACTACCTGCCAAGTAGAAGAGGTCCTGAGGGACTGCTTCTGCAGTTCTGAAACCACATCAAGTGCCAGAGCTGACCTCTGCTTGCATTGCGTACATGTGTGCAATGAAGATTTCTACTTTTCTTTTTGCTGTGGAGACAACAAGAAAAGCGGAAACTGATCATTCAGTTTGCATCCCTGTCTCTGAGACTCTTGCTAGAAAGCAAGAGTTATTTCTAGTCCAGATTTTGTGGGTTTAGGGTTTGCTGCTGTAAAAAGTATGGACTTGTGCCCTCTCTATTCTCCCCTCAAAAGAGGGATACCTGACAGATCTGGGGCTCTGTACAAGCTGTAATAAAAATAAACCCAGTGGGTCTGGCATGATAACTTTCCTCCACCAGGACACCCTCTGTGGAACTGGAAATAGAGCTGAACTCAGAAGAAAGATCCCTAGAGCTAGGGGCTGCCTCTGAATTGGGAATTACTTGCACAGGGCAGATGGATGTGTATATTTTTATGGTGTGTATCCTGATGCTGCAGACTTTAGGACTCACCACAGGAAGTTGGTGAATCCTAAAGGATTTTCACAGGAAGTGAAAAGTTCACTTTTTCACTTCACAGGAAGTAAAAAAGTATGTTGTAATGAGACAAATGCAGCTGCTGCAGCTCAAGGAGAGTTGAAACAAACAAAGTAGTGTTGAGAAATCTTTAAGACACTGAAGAGTGCTGTTACATTGGACAGCCAACATTGCTTACTGTACAGAGGCACAGTGAACAATCTCCACTCTCAGTAGTGGCTTAAGAAATTCTCCCAATGAATCACAAGAGGCACAGACACCTCAGCCATGCAATGCCTGCAATGATGGTGTGCATCAGATGGAATTGCCCTCAAAATTCCAGTCTTGCATCCTAAAAGTGGGAGGTGTCTTCTATTTTAGATTGGGGGATATAGTCAGGCATGTCACCCCCTACCTTACCTCAGCATTGGGACTAAAAACAGGACTTGCATTCCCAAGGCTGGACTGAGTGTTCAATCTTGCCCTGGTTGAGTTTGCAACAGGATGTTTGGGAAACATATATTTCATTTTCTGCAGGAAATCCACCGGCCAGGTGCGAGTTCCAGCCTGTGAGAGGGTGGAGACGACAGGCAAGCCTTGCCATGAACCTTGTGGGAGGCACAGGCACAGCCAGACACACTGTGCTGCTGCTGACAGCCTTGGCACTAAACAAGGCTGACTGTGCTCTTCTGAGAGGAGCTACCAAGCGCAGCATTTTATGTCATGTGGTGTAAACACATTACATGCTGTTTATTTTCTTTCAGAGGAGGAATGGAGAAAGCAGTTATATTGGCTTCTTTTCAGCCTCTTCCAAATTTTAGTCCACATCAGACAGGGAGTTAAGACCAAGCTGGGTCAGTGGCTGAGTCCAGTCAATGAAGTTTCAATAGAAAAGGTTTTTAATCAGGAAAGACTGACTTCCTCACAAAAATTGCTATGATGTCTTTTTAGTCACTCTAACTTCGTACTGTAAATTTCCAATTAAAAACAATGCTGATCCTTAAACAAATAACTCATATACATGTGTATTTTGTAGCATAAAGTAATTTGCAGCCTATGAACTGGTGTCAGATCTATTTAAAAAGGTGCGGAGGATGTTCTCAACTGCCCATTTCTGTTCATCTGTCAGCCTTTAGTTACTCACCTATAAATGTACCCAAACATTGTGTTCTCATGCTCACATGTTTCTAACACACCTTGCAGGCCTAAATTTTGAACTGCAGACAGATTGCAATGTGAATGTTTTGGGGTTTTTTAAATTAAAATCTCCAAGAACAGGCATTATAGATAATCAATATAAAGTGGCCATTTAATAAATAATTCTATTTCTCTCAGTCAGATCTAGCAGTTGGAAGTAAAGAGAGGTTCAGATGATCTCTGTGATCAAATAATTTTCAGCAAGATTTTGGTGAAGGCATATTGATCCATGAGCTACAGTTTGGTTGCAAGGTGCCCTCTGTCCCAGCAACCATAAGAATCTGACATGTGCAAAGCTTAACTTCAAGGATGACAGTGTTGCAGAACCCAGCCTTACCTTTCCTGGTAATATCTGAGAACCCTAACCAGTCACATAAAAATGGAGACAGGATGTATTTGCAAATTTCATGCTCTTTTGAAGAGGATTTTTTTTTTTAATATTCTGCAGAAAAAATAAAATATCAAAATTCATTGTGTGTCTCATTCTTCTCATTCTGTCTCTGAGACCTCTCATTTATACTTACCAAATTTCTGGATCAATGCAAGGAGTGATTTAGGCAAAAAAAAAAAAAAAGAAGTCATATAAATAGAAACAGAAGACAACAGAACAGCCATGTTGAGATAATGAACTTGACAGGAAAGACAGCAGTGAGAATTATGGGATGTTGGTGCTCGCCCTGTGAACCCAATCCAATTCCTGTTGTTTTGTACCATTTAAGAACATGTACAGGAATTGTTTATGATCAATGGAATGAAGAAGAAGGGAAGACAGGCAGCGATCTCCTTTGGCTGGCCTTTCCCAGGGAGCCTGATACACTCATGACTCAGTGAAACAAACACGTTGAAATCCTCAGCCCAGTCCTTTGGAGGTTGTGTAACCCACAAACCATTCCAGTCAACTGGACACGTTTACTTGCTTTTCTTGCTTGTATTTCAGTAATATCTGAATGATTCTGTGCTGTATTTTGGCATTTCTTTGGACCTATTTGTTTTTCTTTCTTACATATATAAATATATTAAGATTAGAATTACTTGAGCTGCGAAAATTCCTTTGGGTTACTACCTGGCATTCCACGAGGCTTGAAGGAGAGATCAAGGTTCGAAGTCTACAAAGGCCAGTGTGGAAAGCAAATGAGAAAGAAGGCACAGAAGGCAGCTTTTGTTGTGTAGGTTTGGGGGCAGATTTTTAATTTCAGGACATGCAGGAAGAAACCCCTATCTGTGATGGGGAAAACAGACTGCAGTCACTGTAGAAATCCTGCTGGAGCTCAACATCCAATAGCTCTTTTGCTGCAGGTGGCTGTACTGTGCCCTTGCCCTTGGGGTGAATAAAACAAATCCTGCCTCAGAAGAATAGGAAACAGAGTCTCAGGCAATCCACACCAATGCTAAAAGGTAGAAATTAGTTTCCTTTGCTTCTCCTAATGTCTGTTATCTTTTGCAGCTTGCTAGAGAGATCCTGCTCCTCGAAATGAGGTGCAGCCAGAAAAGGAGACATTACTTGTTGATGTCCAACAGTTTTATTTTCATTTTTCATTGATGCTTACTGCTGACACAGATCTGGAATTGTCCCTAACAAGTAAATGAGGGTCTTTTAGGGAGGGTGAATAAGCTTATAGCAGGAGTAGCAGGCTCCATTCTTTTTCCCTTTTGGTTCTGAGAGGTACCAGCCTGGGTGGGAGCAGCAACTCCTCCTCCCTGGGCCACTTTCTCCTTTGAAGCAGCCTGTGGGACATGTGAACCATGCCTGTGTGCTCTTGGAGTGAGCTGGGGCTCCTGCCTCACCCTACTGCCCTGGCTGAGCCCCACAGGAGCAGTCCTTCCCAGGGTTTGCATGTCTCCCCCAGAGACAATCTGTGCCTGAGTGGGGTGGGAAGGCTTCCAAGGTCATGGTCTATCTGAGCATGAAGCTCAGCAGAGATTCCAGCAAGGTAATGCAGTGAGACAAACAATAAAATGACACAAAATAAATAGCCTTAACTTTACAAAATGAGTTTCCCATTTCCCTCCCCTTCCTTGCCTTCTTAGTGTAATAAATGCACTCATTGTCACTGCCTTTGGGGTTTTTCACTGTGTTCTGGCAGCAGAGTACCCTGAGTCATAAGCAGAAACAGACTAATATTAATAGCAAATGTCTACAATTAAACTGTGAATGTTATCCATGTCTAATAGATAGACTCTCAAGATGTGCAGAAGTTGGAATTAATCCAAAATTGGTACAGATACTCTGGATTTAGCATGACTCCTATCTTCTTCCAGGAGCATAAAAAAACTATAGCGTTACCATTTAGCGTTACCAAACCTGATCTATAGCTGGTTTTAAATACTTTCACAATCTGGCAAGAAAGGAATGAAAACAGCAAATGTGCTTTGGCTTAAATCTTCTTTTTCACCTAAGTGATGAACCATTGCAGGGGACATTTCATTAGCAGATAGCAACAATACCCCACATTCTGTTATGGACCAGTAAGGTGCTGCCTAACATTGCAAAAGTTTTATTTAAAACTTGTGTGTGCCCATAGAACAAGCATAATTTTAAAAATATTTAAATGTATTTTTAAAAAATCTAATGAATGACATTTATGAAAACATTTTCCATAAGGTTAAAATCCTGCCAGATCCAGTGGTGTGGCAAGACAAGGCATGCTTTGCCAGAAATTCCCATCTCAGGTGTTGTCAAGTGTTAAATTTTCCTCTGATATAAAGACAACATAAGATGATCCCTTGGTACTACCCCATCATTCCTGTGCCACGGCCTGACAGCTGGAGCTGTCTGTGGGATGTCCTTCTGGTTGTGACCACTGACGTGCTCTCAAAAAAACCCTACTTTTTGGGGGGCAGATGGAGCTCAGGGAAACTTTACTGTTGGTGAGCTGCACCCTGAGGACAAGTGGGTGTGATGGATGAGGGAGAGTGGAAGAGAAACATAAGACATTTTTGCCATTGCAGGAAACCTTCCTCATCTGTCAGCAGCTGCCAGTACTCAGTGTTGCAGGGGAGCAAAGAAAGATGTGATGAACAAACCAGGGCAACAGCATGCTGTGACACCACAGCCACGTGTCACTGGAAACCATTCCTGCCACAAGTGTCAGCCTGCTTGCACCCTGAGCCAACACAGCTGGTCGTTCTTTCAGATGGTCCAACTTTCCCCCATCCTTGTTGCTCATGTCGTCGAGGGAACTGAGATTTGTTTCTCCCACACTGTTCTTTCCCTCTTGCCTTGCCCTCCTTGCCCCTTCTAGGCTCTCAGGTGTCAGGGGAGCCCTAAATGCCTGCAAGGAGCCAGTCTGCAGAGCCATCTGCACGCTCCTCCTCTCGAGTTCTTGGCCAGAGGAGACTGACTTCTGACTGGGGACTGCTGATGTGTTACACAGAGCAAAAGCATAATCCCAAATGTGGGATCCTTCTACCTCAGTCAGAAGCTTTGGCTGCTCAGCTGATTTAATTTTGTAGCTGAAAATATTATTAGCGGTAATAAATTTGTCCGCCCTTTTGGAAATCCAGGCAGTGAACCTTTACTCTCCTTTGTAATGGGATGGAAAAGGATGAGGAAGGGCTAAAGTCCTAAAAAAATAGGGCACCAGAGAGCTGCAGAAAGTACAATGCACAAGTCATGTGAGAAGAATGTTCGCTGTCATCCCAAGGGGGTGATGTAAGAAACACCATTTGAAAGGATTCAAACAGAAATAAGCACACACACACACACACAAAGCTGCATTGCCGATCTCAGGAAAAATTAATACCAGGCAATGAGTGGCTCCTTTGTGCACCACATCTCGGCACAAGTGAGATCAAACTCGGTCCTTACCAGGGAAACACAGAGCAGATGCCTGGCTCTAAATCTCAAGCAGACTGGCACAGAATAGTAAATTGTAGAAGTTAAGTAGCAAAAAGCCTGCATAATTCTGCAGGCTGACTTGTGGTGTTCCTTTCACAGGTGATATTCGCACTCAGAGCACCCACTGAGGTGTGCTTTTTGGGGGCGTCACAATTCAGGACTAGGTATGATGGCCTTGGAGCTGTGTATTCACTAGGGTTTGTATTTTGCTAGAGAAAGATGAGTATGAATGCAGAGTATTCTGGCTTTGAATTTCTTCTCCATGCTCAAGTCCCTCTGACACATTCACATTCACATTTGTGACAAGTGATCGTACATGTGAGGAAAAGTGAAGAAGATCCTCCAGAGTGATAGTTTTACTAACGCAATAGGTAAATATTTAAATACGCAACTAGTCTAGAAATTGTAATCATGCCATGCAACTTTGCAGGCAGGAATAAATCTGCTCTTCAGAAGCAGATCCTGTTTTCATAGCAGTGGCGGCATTCATAAAATTAGGTGTTTGCTTCTCTGCGTGGCAGGAGGACACAGGTTCTCCTGTACCTCCCTGGGCATGCAAGACCATGGGTTACTTGTGGAAGCTTCCTGCAGGCTCATTGAGCCTGCTGGGCTGCAGTGCTGTCAGACAAATCTCTCTGCCCTCAACAAAGGAACAGCCTCCTCCCCTTTTGTACTTCTCCTTAGCTCTTGTTTTGGGAGAGGTCCTGGGTTCAGCCCATGCACTGGCAGCTGGGAGGGAAGAGGAACACTGGTGAGCTGTCAAAGCAGCCACAGCAGCACACGCTCATGCATCACTTTGAGGGGTGATCTTCATTATATGCATGGCTGCTGCTTTCAGCCGTATTTTCTTGTTGGGTCTGGGATTCTGTTTTTGCTTTTTCTTTTTTTCCTGAAAGGAGAAAAGAAAGAGTTTGCAAGATATGTGGAATACCTGGCATGTAGAGGGTGAAGATGGTTTGTTTCTGATGAAGTCTTTTGTTTGACAAATTGCAGACTACCATGCCTTTGGGCTGATGCAAATTCTATCTTTCCAGTGAAACATGCTTGGACAGTTTTGCTCACATCTGTTGAAAGGAAACATTTTATTCCCAGGAATTGTTACCTATTTCTCATCTGCAAGAGGGACTTTTTTGGTAGACTAGCTTTTTCTGCTTTGCTGAGGGTCAAACTTCTGCATTGCGTAAAGATGGGATGGATAAAGGATCTGCTGTTGTCAATGGATGCCTTTTGAAGCTGGTATCAGAGCACCAGTCACTCAGATATGCAGAGTCTCTCAGCAAAGAACAGTTCTCAGTGCCTCTGATTATTAGATAACTTGGTGACCTGATGTTTCTTCTCTTAATAGCAGCAGTGTTGTGATGTTCTGCTTTCTAAACCGGAGAATGTTAAAAATGGGTGTAAGAAAATGGAGATTGCAGTATTTCTTTTGAGGGGCAATCTCCCTTCTTTGATTAACAAATACCTGCTGAATGAACTAGTGACATTTCTAATGAAATGTGAAAGTAGCTTAATTGAACTACATCCCAAATCCATGTGACCCTCCATATATTTTCGGTTCATGGTCTCCAGGCAGGGCATAAATAGCTTTGAGGAAGACAGGTGTCTTAGCCAGCAGACCTAAACACGTTTTAATTTTTGCCTTTTATCTGTCCTAGTAATTTTACTTAATTCTCCTAACTCATCTGAATGTTTGATTGTGGATCAGACGAAATACCAATTGTGATAAATTTTTCTGTCACCAGAAAACACATAGTGGTTCTTGGACAGAGATATAGCTTTTCTGCTCCAAGGATGTTAGGGTGAATTCCCCCACCTCTCTGAGAGAAGGCTTCAGTAGGTTGAAAATTTTGCTTTAAAACAGATTCATTGCATTGAGGATGCATTCTCATAATGGGGTTAAACATGAGCATACTGTTGTGCTGACCAAACTCTGAGGCATATGTGCTAAAACCAATTCCAATAAGTTGTTCTCCTCTGAAGGACAAAGTGCTCCCTTCCATACCTAACAAAGTAAATGACGGCTCTTTCTTGTGTAAGGAGACAAGATAGCTATTGTCATGTCTAAAGCTGGAATAATAATTACTTGTTGCAGTAGGAATGTCAAAGATCTTGCCTGGTTATGTCCATTTGGCATAGAACACCTTTGTTTATGCCAGGCTCAGAGATATGACTGAACTCATGTCTTTTGATTGAACATTTTGCACACAGGAGTTTTCCTAGGACAAAATAAATCATCCAGAAAATAGTAACGTGATGTTAAGATACAAATCATCATGTAATAAAACTACTGTCCATCTTGAATTTTCTTTTCAGTGTAGTTGATGAAATTCTAGCACTGAAGCTGCTTTTGTCAGTTAATGTTGTCTTCTTAGACTCTAAGACATTTGACTCCTCGTGTGACAGGTGATCTTAGCAAAAAGCTTTTTACCGATATGAGATTCGCTTGATAAAATCACACTTTGTGATCAGATTCCTTGTTTTATTCAAAACCCCTATTTTTATTCTTAGTGCCAAACTGGTTCTGGGAATCTTTGAATCCAACTAAGTTACTCAACTAAGAGAACTAAGTTATTCTTCAGGTTTTGACACTTGATGGTTTCTAACTTTGTTCGTGGGCAGTTTGTGGTGAACAAGGGTTTGAATGCCATCCTCTTGCAATTATGCTGGCTTCTGAACTTAACTTTGATACTCTGGAAAGATAAACCAGTGGCCAGGTCATGTTTCTTTCTGATAAACAGAAAAAGTCCTCAAGAAGGCCATTGCCTGGATAGGTAGAGACCAGATGACCTGGTCTAGTGAGGTTTTGGGCTGCTGGCATCATGAACATGAAATTCCCAAACTTGACCTTGATTGGTTACACACTTTGTCAGTCACTTGGTTACACACTTTGTCAGTCACTCTGTAATAGCTGCCTGCTCCTGAGACAGTCAGGAAATCTCTTTGCAATGCTGAAACCAGCCCAAATGGGCTTTGGGGTAGGAGGAATGGGGGTAAGATTTAAAGAATGTGCAAAGAAAATATCCTTTCCCCTGATGTCATTTTGTCATAAGTAGAAACAGATGTCTGGATAAAGACATTTTTTTTTTAAATCTTGCAACCCAGGATTTTACTTTGAACTTTTCAGGAAAAGCAGAGAGCCATTGACAGTTTTTACACCAAGAAAAAGCTGGATTTTAGTTTCAGATCCCCAAAGCTGTAACACATCAATAGCTGGGAATCACTGTTATTGCAGAACCTTATACCAGGGGAGGAGGTCGGTCACTTTGGCACAGAAAGAGCTCTAATATTCTTCTCCAGGTTCTTTCCTGCGTTGTTTCTACAAACCAAGGAGGAGCTGACCCTCTGTACAGTCCACCTTGAGCTGTCCATTGACTCTTCCTGCTTCCTCCCTTTCTTCCCCCATTGTAATGATGCTTTTTTTTCTTGTGACTTGGCTTTGATCACTGTGATTTGGGGACCTGATCCTTTCTGGATCAGCAGGAGATGTATGTAAACATACACTCTGACATTCCCTGTGCTACCACGAAGAGTCAGTCTGAATGAGCATAAAAGGAAACTCTTGCAATCTGGGACTCCTTTCCTCTTGTGAAAATGGACTTCTGAAAGTGGACATTTTAAAATATGTGTTTTACAAAAAAGAGCAGCTTGGTGATGCAGTCCAACCTAACCCCTGAATTTCTGGTAAAATTTGTCCACATAATGCCTCGAGTTTTGGCCAGTAGTACATTACAATTTACTAGTAGTTTGTGAGCAGAAGCCCTCAAGATATTTCTGAGAATAAAATGTATGTTTGTATGGCCAAATAGGGTAAATAAATGCATCTTTTCATTGCTATAAATTGTGGGCAAATTGGTGGGATATTTGGGAACTGGTAAATGTAAATATGTCGCCTTGGACCGTCATTACAGGCAGTCAGGAGAGCGGAATGTGCAGGCAGCGGGGAATCTCCCCTCTTGTGTAAACCTAGCTGCCCCAGCTGCCCTAGCTGTCCCGCTTGGCCTTGGGCGTGGGGGGTGAGTGATGTTCTGAGGGCGAGGAGGAGTTCAACGTTAAATTGCAATAGCAAAGTCTACTGGCCATGGACTTCACGCTGTGCTTCAGGCTGCTGGGTGCCGTGTCAGCTGTAAAGGCATTGCAAGCCCTGGAGGTTTCACGGGCAGGTCTTTACTGCTCCATGGGAAGAGTTCCTTGGGAAAATGAGAGGGAAGCCTGGTGAGCCCAAGCATTGGAATGACCAGTGGTCTTGAGCCTTGTATGTTGTAGGCAGCAAGGGGCACCTATGTCGACCACGGCTCTCTCAGTGACAGCCATATCCTACGCAAGCGGGCCTCTTGCTCACTGCAGACTGATGATTTCATCTCTTCTTTCCGAGTTTTGCTCATTTCCTCAGGCCTCAGCCCTTTGCAGCCAGATCTCTGGAGTTTTTTTACACTATGTTAGGATTCTTTCCAAATGTCTCTATTCTCCCAAACCAAAATTGTCCAATTATCCTAGGAAGAAAGCCTCTCTAAACATGCCCATCAAGATGAATCTATCACACAGAAGAATAAATTTGAAGTAGGATGGATACACATACCCCTGGGTAGAATAAACTTCTACATTATTAGCTTGTGTTTCAAATGATGGGGTCAGAATGCATGCCTAGCCACTAAATAATTTGGTTTCTGGAAGCTTCTCTGGATTAGGACACAGTAATTCCAGTAGCTGTATATTATGTAATGTAAATACTGAAAAGCCAGCCCCACAAGATGGAAAATACCCCATGAGTTTATTGGGGCTTTTCTTCCTTTCATATTTGTTTTTCCTTTTGCTACTTAGAAGTACATGAAGTTCCTTTCCTTACTGAACTGAAAACAGAGAGTGATTGTGGTATTCTTTCAGGTGTTTGGAGATATAGTTAAGGGCTGTAAGGGGCTGTTTTCTTCTTCCTCAGTGCAGCCACCACTTCACATTTCTGTCCAAGCAAAATGGAAAATGCAACACAGACTATTCTGAAATCTGAAAAAGATTTTTTTTCTCCCAATAACTGCAGTTTTATTAAAAGATCAGTTTACACGCTGCTACATTTATTAGTACTTTGACTCCTAGCCCCATAAAACTACATGAAAAACCATGGCAGTCAGACCACAGGCACATCTACCTTCTGAAATAGTAGAGCTATGCTTGGGTATGTGGAAATTGTTTGGCAACACATAAGAAAGCCAGAAACTGCCATTGTGCAAGCTGATGGTTTTCTTGGCATATAGGTGCCCGCCAGACAGGATGGTTTTATGGTATAGTCTTGAGCAGTGATTCAGTGTGGGAATTCTTCATGATGTTATTTATAGCTTTGTGTCTGCTTTTCTGCAAACCACATCTATAGATCTCCAGTCTGGGACCCCAAAGCGAAGATCATACATTGAGCACCACCTGAGAAAAGTCTGGCTAAGAAGTCTTGTGGGATGTGTACCCTGGGCACACTGGGGAAAGGAAGAGATAGAGTCTGGCTCTGTGGCATCATTCATCTGCCTTAGCCATGAGCTCACTGTCTCCTGACATCTCCTGACTATAAAAAAAAGGCAGGCACGGTCCCCTACAGACAATTCCCCTACTGCACCCTCTTGACTTTTCTCAAAGGAGATCTGTTCATTTAAAGGCATGTTGTGAATTAGGAGGCATAGGTAACCCTATCCAACAGTCACCAATTTTGGAGCACTCGGACCTGGATCTGCAGAGTAAGTTAGGGTTTAGATTATATATTAATAAAGTAATATAAGGTTTGTGCATGCATGTGTTTGCATGTATACATTCAGTTTCTTAAATCTTTAAAAAAATCAAATTGAAAACCAGAACATGGACATACGTGCATATTCATCATTTGGCACTTACCTTTGTCACTTGCCACAGGCTCCATCCTCAGTAAATCTCCATGAATCTCCACCTGTTCCAGTCTGATACCAGCTTCTCCCAGCTTCTCAGTGCTGCTGTTCAGACCTGGTCATTCCCATTTTCCCATCCTAACTTCCCAGGGCAGCCACAGCGGATATAAGGGTTTCCACTGTTTTTACCTCCTATTGCCTCGTATCATCTATCACAATAATTTTCAGTTTTACTTTCCTTCATTCAGCTCTTCTGCTAATTTAATTTCCTTCTCTTCGTCTTCCCTCCCAGAGCACACACCCATGTTATCATGGTCCTCACACTGTTCTTAGCGATGCTTCCATATCCTTTTCTGCCACGCCTCCAGTCCTCTTGCTCCTCAGATCCATCCTCTTTGCAACCTCAGCTTGTATCATGGCCCGAAGAGAACCCTCAGTGAAAAACTAAAAAGTGTAGGAGAGATTGATGTGCCTGGGCTCAGCGAGGCGCTCTGTGGAGCGGTGCGTGCCTCACTAGATGGCACTGCAGAATAGCCTGGCAGCGGCTCCCGGGGGCTTTGGTAGAGAGAGGCTCCAGGAAGGCTTTGTCTGTGGTGGGGCAGCCCACAGTTGAATCCACAATAGGGCCTGGGTGGAATCTGAGCAGCTTAAACATTTTCTCTGCACGGATCGAGGTGTGCCTCGGAGCAGGGAGTAGGTTTCTATCATCCCAAACTGAAATTTGAAAGAGAAATTTCCAATAGGTTTTCCAACTTTAAGATCTGACAACCCTATAAGAGGACAGACAAGCATCTGAGGGTGTTTGTGGCCAAGAAAGGTGCTGAGAGCTCTGATAATAATCTTTGCATTCTGGCTACAGGAAGTACTGCATTATGGGCTCTAAGAGGCACTTCTTACATGTCTTGTAATTTCAGATTCTCCTGGTGAATGTTCAATGTGCCAAGGACTTCTCCCAGATTTTCTTTGTGAAAATGGAAATGAATCCACCTTAGAAGGGAGAGAGCTGGAGAGATTACATATGTGTAGAGTGAAATGGAGCCATCAAATAGGAAACATCTGTCCCCAGGGACTGAAAGGGAGCACAAAGTATTTCCCCCTCCAAACACTCCAAACACGGAACTCAAGGCACTGGGTTTGCAGCATCTGTTTGAGGCCTTAGAAGTTGAGAAAACTTTTAAGTCTCCACAGGATCCAGATAGAGGAACAAAGGAGGCAATGGAGAGAGGTCAATTTAACTTTTTTTCTTATTGATCCTTTGTTGGAAACCCAGGAATGAGCATCAACTCCCTCCTTGGCGGCCTGATCATCTTGCTCATCTATCAGCGTGCTGCAAAGCTGCTACAAAACACTGCATTTCTTCTTCTCCCATGGTCCCATATGTTGGCTCCATGGCTGTGAATCCACTGCCACTCTCAGTCCAAACACACAGAGGACCACATAAAGTGACCCATATTTAGTGACAATGTGGGGGAGCTGATATCATGGCCTAACAATGCTTGAAGTGACTTGCATTCAACACAGCCTGTGAGTTGGGCTGGTTTCAGGCAGAGGAGGTGGCTGCACCAGCAGTACTAACTAGGCAGGTCCTACCCTAGAATAAAGCACTATCTGTGCCCTGTTTTCTTTCTGCTGGTCGGGATTCCTCACGTAGCAGCTCTGCTTAGGGACCCTCTCAGATGCCCTCTCTTGCAGACAGTGCCGTGCAGGGAAGAACACAGTAAATTAACTTCCCCTAGTACTCCAGTAAAACTAGCACCAGCTTCTCCTCAGAATGGAAAGAACAGATTTTTTCCCTTCAGCTGAAGTCATGCTAAAGCATCCAGAACTAGAGACTTCATCCTGCCTTCAGTCTTAATAACGCTGTGAATGAACACGCTGTGCTAGTAAAGACTTTCCCAGGTGCAGGGTTTCCAGGAAGCATACCTGGCTTGGGGAGTGAGCACTGGTTCCCCGAACCTTGTTCACCTCTCTGTAGGCATTGCAGCTGCCTCCTTCGGGGGGAGGTGGCAGCGGGAAGTGGTTCCTTCTTGCTCCTCTGTCTCTGGTCTAGCAGCTGGAGGTGGAGGGGAGCCCTGCTGATGGGCTGTTCGTGTGCCCTGACAAGCCTTGCCTGGGCTGTGTGTGGTCGGTGTGCTGCCTTGGGAGCCCCTGGCAGGAGGGAGGGGCATCTTGAGCTTGATGCTCTGCTGAAGATTGTTGCTTCATGACCTCCAATCCCAGACATGCACGTCCTGCCTTTCCCTGGTTCAAGTTAAGCTTCCCCAAAATGACATCACTGGCCTAAAAACCTTGAACTTCAAATAAACTCCCTTGGGTTTGCTTCATTGCTGTTTTGTCTTTTGGAATTTAAGTTTTAACTACATCAAATTCTTTAGCCTTTCTCTGCAACTACTAGGGCAAGAAACTCTGTGGGAAAAATAAAGTCACACCCTATGTCTGCAAGGCTTGAAATAAGCACCAACATTTGTGACATGAAAGGAAAGTTCCTTGACTCAGAATAAAAGGCTAAGATCTGGTAGAGCTGTCTACTTGTCACAGCTGTTTTTATTCAGAAGCAAGGATCCTGGTGCCCAGCAAGCTCAGACTAAGCATACTCAAAGCTGCATAGATTTTCTGATGCTAAGACATCATTCTATGCTATGGATACATCAGCTGGTCTGTTGTGGGAGCCAAAACATTGCTGACCCTTTGTAGTGGGGCCAGAGAGTATGTGCCTGAGGCCTGGAACAATTGAAAGAGTCTCAGAGTGATGCAGACAAGGTTGCTCTGGAGTTGTTCCTTTTTGTTTTGTTGAAATTCATTACCTTAATTCAAAATATGCATTAATTTATCAGCTTTACTTTTCATTTACCCATGGGTCATAAGTTTTCTAACATTATTTGAGGTAATATTGTCCGGACAACATAATAGCACACTCTGGGGGGTTGCTGCTTGATCTCCCCTTGAGGGGTAAACCAGTCTAGCAGCATTTTGACTGCTATAGGTAGCATTATTTGCATTGTGTGCTCCTGTTCTTGAAGAGGCACATTGGAAGAGTAAGCAGATAAACCTTCCTAGCTTTGGGGATCGAACAAGAACACTACTACCTGATTGCCAAAGCATATCTCTGCCTTCAATGTTTGCAGCTCATTTCATGGGATAAGTAATTTTTAACCTAGGCAGAGCCTTCATGGAAGACAGTGCACTTTTAGGTGCCATACAGAACCAACTAAGGACCAGGGAAGGCATATTAGATTGAAAAATATTTTCTTTTTATTCCCTGAAGGCAGGATAACTTACATGACACTCTGTAACTGTATTGCTAAGGTGGGCTGGGCTTTCTGTAGCAACCTGTAGAGAACACCAGGTGTTCACAACATCTGAAGAAAGGATTTTATTTCCTTCTTTCACAGTGCCAAAATTGTGCTAGGCATATACCACACTGCCTGAAGATTAATGAGGTCCATACCAGATGTGCCTTCTTAGCACAGTAACCTCCAGTTATTTCTCAGGGGTGAAATGGATACTTTTGGAATAAAAGAGAATAAAAGTCTATTCAAAGGCTAATTCAGTACTGAGAAATTCAGGTGTTCAGGGCAAAGTAAAGGTAACTCCACATGAAGAAAGCTCTGGGTCAGCTGACCATCATCCATTGTTGTAAGTTTTCATGGTTTCTTGCCAAAAATTCACACAGGACTTGGGGCAGGTGTTAGCACTAAGAGTGTCAGATGATCTAAACTCCACATTACTGGCAGATGTACAGTGGGCTTATCAGCAGAAATTAAAATGGAACTGCTTCTGATAGTGATGGAAAAACCAACTACTTAGGACTCTTGTTCACTATGTTATTGTAGTAATGCTATATATATGGAGTGTGACACAGGGTGTGGGCTCTCTTCTATTCCCCGTCCTCACTGCTCAGGTTATTTCTTCCTTTGCAGGGAATAAGGGTGTCACAACCCAGGCAGACAGGAGTCCTTTCCACCCAGGAGCTTCAGGGGTCAGACACAGCTCGCAGCTTGTTTGTCTACAGGTCAGGAGAGCAGCCCCGGCTCTTCAGCAGATGTGCTACTGGAGTTTTCTGATGCAAGTGGAGTTCCTGTCTGCCAATGCAATGTAGTGTCAGCCTGTGAACAGCCATGCATTTCTTAATTACTTTCCAGATACTCCTTGCAAATGGTTTCAATTAGTCTAGTGGAGTCTAGTAGTTTTCCTGTAAGTACTGGGTGTGCTTCTGAGAACAGCCAGCCCTGAACAGCTACATGGCTAGCAGATACTTAGAAAGGAGAAGAACTAAACATGGTGTTCCATGGGTTAGAAACAAAGAGGAGTACCCCACCTCCTCAGGGGTGCCTGACTCATGCTTTCATAGCTGTGAATTTTTATTTTTTTTCCCTGCCTCTTTTGTATCAAGGAAAAACCCTCCTGCCTGTTAGGGAAAGGCTCAAGCTGAAGCTGGTCCCTACCTGATTCTCCTCACCAGCTAAGACAGCTAGATCCATCCAGAGCTGGGCTAGGATGCAAGCCAACATATAGCATGCACAGTTTGATTTTGTAGGGAGTTCAGCTTTCAGGATAAGCATAAGACCTCTTTTAAGGTAATGCAGCAGAGCACGTGGAGTTCTCTCCCATATGTGTTGAATACCAGTATCAATATTCTGTTAATACTGCTTAAACTGCATGTGTGGTCTTTACAGTAAGCCCTGGTTGTGTGATCTGACACAGATCTAGCGATGACTTTGTTTCTTAGTGAGCAATACAGATTTTCTGTATATAGAGGCAATCATTAACTGCCTGTTTGGCTTTCTGCGGCTTCTTTTTTTAAGGTACTCAAGAATTCCTTCATGTCTAGTTTGTCAGTCTATGGGGACATGCTTGACTCACACCCTGAAATCAGAAAGCATGGCTGGGAGGGATGGGCTCACAGGTGACAATTGGCAATAGATACTGCTGTTTGCAGGCTGCACAGGAAACAAACCTTTTTTACTTCAGGGCAGCAGGAGAAAGCAGGCAGTCTCAGAAGCCATGTCTCAGGTCCCGTATTCAATTTGTTATGCTGAGGTCAGGGAACGATTTGTTGTTGTACATGAGATCATTATCAACAGAACAAGGAGGTAATGAAATGCAAAACAAAATTCCCAGTCCTGGCAATCTTATCACCTAGCTCACAAGCCAGACTTCATGGAGTCCCCAGAAGGGGAAGCAGCTATACCGGCAGAAAAGAGCCTGTGTTCTTACATACCATTTTTATTTTCAAATATAAATAGACTGCAGAAGAACAAAAGCAATCAGCTCCACTGCTGTGACCAGCTTCTATGCACAAACTCTCACCCGTGCTGCCTGCATCCAGCAGCCATCATTCAGCTGCAGTGCTTTACAGCAGGACGAGCAGAATCACCCTTTGTACCCAGGGACCCCAAGTCAGGGCTCCTCCTCCAGAACTCTCTGTGGAAAGCTGAGAGCTTTGCTCTCTGCAGCTGCAAGAAAGCCAGCTCTGAAATACAGCAATTCACTTTGGTAGCACTCACCTACTGCACCAAAGCAGAATCCCAGACAGCAATTGCAGCTTTCTCAAGTAGCAAATGCTCTGGAGCAAGTTGTGTTGGAAAGGAGTCTCTGTTTTTCACCCAGCCTGTGTAACCCTTTTGGAGTCTGTGTTCTCCACTTAATACCAGCAGAGCAGAGTCTTCACCCACAGCAGTGGGGCACAGTGTTACTCGCTGCACTGATCTAAATGGAGATGTGCTAGTTAGATGAATCCAATTCTTCTTTTATTCCTCCAGAACAAGATATCAAAAATATCTACACCGATATTCACCTCAATTTACACGTCTCTCAGTACAAACAGAATTTTGTCTGATAGAGCCCAGAGCATCAGGATAAGTTTAACCAAGTTAGTGCTTGATTTTGTGCCATTCTAAGGAGCACAGAGGTGCAACACCATGCCAGGAACACCCTTGTTTCCGCACCATTTAACTCCAGCCAGGCAGGGGAGAGGATCTGGCAAGAGGCAGAGCACAGGGACAATGCAGCCCTGGTGCTGGTGGGAATATCTCTCTGTCACACTGATTCCACCAGCAGGGTGGAGGAGAAGGGTAGGAGGAATTTCCTTGTCCTGCTTCCAACACTCGTTAATACCCATCTCTGCAGGAATGGGGCAGAGTCTGGCTCTCAATAAATGGGTTCCTTGGGGATGAAAGGTGCTGTAAAAGCAAGACGACAAGCACACAATAATTTGTTGCTCTCTTTTTCCCCTTCCCTTGATCCTTTGTGGATTTGGCTAGGTGGATCTGTGCTGTTACTGTGTCAGGATTCAGAGAGCAAGCAGCAATGAATTTCTCACTGCTACTGCTCCAGTCCTAATAGCAAACAGCTGAGTGAAAAATGAAGTCCCGGCTGAAAAACAAACAGAGCTTTCCCTCCCCTTGCCTCGGCTGTTGCTGGAGCAGCAGCAGCTTCAGTGTTATTGCAAGCCCCTGGTGTTAGATGCCAGTTCTGGGGCTCTAAGCGTGGTTATATTTAGCCCGTCGCCACTATTGTTGGGGAACGGTCCAGACTATACTGCCTTTTTCTGGGTAGGTAGAGCCTGAATTTCAAGCCAGGATTAGTCAAATTAATTTTTAAGGTAGTTTCCCACATCCCATTTTGCTAAGCAGAAAAATCATGTGGTACAGAGAAAACAAAGCAGAGTTTGATTGAAAGTGTATTTGTATTATTTTTGACTGGTTTTTTTATAGCTGGTAGTTTTCTGAAGAGGAGAAGGCAACTTTTTTTTTTTTTTTAAGCAGTCAAACATTTTAGCATGACTTACCTTATTTGAGCAGAGTGAAAGTTGGCAGATTTGCTTTTAACTCTCAGCTTCATCAGCTTCTTGGGCTGCTTCACTGTAGTTGAAGTTATGCCAGCATTTCCATTATAACATTCCCCTCTCTTCTCATTTTCAGGGGTTTCATACTTGGCTGTAAAAATTTTCTCTAGGATAAAATTTTGGCACCCGAAGTCCCACTCCAGGTGTGACTTTTTAAAGTCATCATGAGCCAAACCTTGAAATTAGTTTCTACTTCGTCTTCAGTCACTGGTATACAGCTGTATGTTCACTTCAGGAGAGCTCAACAAGAGAAATTATAGGCTGCAGATTAAAGGAAGGTTGTTTTCCTTAATGGAAAGAGAACTAGAATAAATATACAAATATTTATGAGATATACAGCTGTTGAACTGAGGTTGTACAATCACCTAGACTTTCTAAAGGACTCATGGAGATGCCATTTGCTTGCTTCCCACAGACCTGATAGCCATTTTGAAGTAGTTCTACACAAAGTGAATGTCCTGCTTTATGATGCCCACAGCTCTTGGCAAAATGCAGGAGGGAAGGTTGCCCAGGGGCTGGGTTTCTGCAGTCCTTCATGCTGTTTCCCCAAGGCCAATCTGGGCTACAACCTGTATTTCACAGCCCACCTTGTGATGCATGCCTGTCTGCAGCCTGGGAGAGCACTGTGTCCCTGTTCTTACGTTATCTCCTGGCACTGAAACAACAAATCCCTCTCTCAGAGAGAGGTCACAAGCCTGGGGTGATTCTGGTTGAACTCAGCTACCCCCATGGGGTATAATGCCATTTCATTTCAAGGCTCTTGTGGATATCTGTGGGATCTGAGGGACTATAGTGCAAGGGCTGAGTCCTTTAGAGAAATTAATGATCATATAGGGATGTATAACAGCCTGGAATGCATGACTCCAGTCCCAACAGGAGTTGGACTTGTACTGTTGTTTAAAACAGAGAAATAGCCATTTTTTTTTCTTTACATTCTCATGAAAAGAACATGTCCTCATATCCAACCCAGAAAGCAGCACACTTGTGTCTTGTAAAGTATCCAGGAGTCACTGAAGGAAACCTCTTTTGACCAACTTACAATACTCTGAAACCAGGTGCTCTGGGACTGGGAGTTAGAGCCAGTCTGCCTCAACTCTTGGGCAGACCCGGCAAAAGAACAGGCAACATCAAGAAAACCTATGCTGACACTTCCATAGAAGATCTGTAGATCTCCTGTGTCTCCATCCTTGTAATATTTGATAACAATTAGCATAAAAAAGGCCACAGACTAGTTTGTCCTGCAAAGCTGCCTTGCAAAATAAGACTAAGGTCTGCCTGCCAAGGCACATGGAGAAGTGATAAGGCAGCCTATCCTTTCAAAGGCAAAGAAAGAAAGAGTATCCAGCAGCTCTTATCCCAAACATACATCCTTCTTTAAAAAGAATGGTTAAAAATTTGGGCTCTTAGACCTTAGCTCCTTAGACAGCTGTCCCAATTGCCTAGTCCTGTGCTGGTCTACACAGACCTTTTCAGAACCTGTGTGTATGTTAAATAACATAAGACCATAAGGATGAATGTGCAGTGAAGAGTATAAAAATAAATGTAGTCATACTTTTCCTTTATATTCCCTAAATCCTTCTTATAGGCCCTAACAGCTTCTGGCTTAGAAACTTTCTCCTTGCGGATGAAGTCTTTGTATTCAATGATTCTTGACAGCTTTTTCTTTCATTAATTTGGTCAACGTTGAACTCATGTAACCTTTGCAACAGTTCCACAGAATAATTAAACATTGTGTGAAAAAACGCCGCCCTTTCTTTGGTCTCACTGTGCCATCACTTAGAGTTCCTTGTAGTGGGAGCAAGAGCGAGCAGTTGCTCCCTGCTCAGCTCTCCACACCACAGCTTTACGGACCGCTCTGGCACACGATCCTTCAGCTGGCTGGGGAGCAGCTGCGTGCCTGTGCAGGTACTGTAAAGTCCCAGCCTAAATCACTGAGGCTGTGTGCTTGCACATGTGGACACAGGGACTGAGGAGTAGGTGTTTGGAAGGCGTCGTTGCCTGCCTCTGCTTAGACTGGTCAACTTCCATTTATGAATTTCAGGAAGCTTCTGGAGAAACATTATATAGGATTAACTAACTCAAGGAAACCTTGTGTTGTGGTGCTGAGCTCAAAAATACTTCAAAATAAGTAAGTGGCACTTCCAAAAATATTCCTGGTTTGAGAAGAGAAATGAAAAAGCCAAAGGTATAATTTCAAGGGAGTAATGGACAGCTAGGCCCTTGCTGCTTTTATTCTCCTATTCCACACAGTGGCTTTGGAATGTATCGGGGGGCAAGTGTTGGCTGTCACAGCCCGAAAGAATGTTTGCCAAGCATCCTTGCCTGGAGATTATAATTTCAAAGAAAATAGATTCTTTTGCTCTCCTAATCACTGTTGTGGTTATCTAACCCTTGTACTTTAAAGGTGTGACAACTGCAATCACTCAGAGGCAATTTGGATCTATGTTCTCTACGTAAACGTTTCACATCACCTGCTAACACTTTTCCGTAACCTCATACTTTCCATAGTTGTGTCTTTCTTGTGAGGGCAAAGAAACCTCTTTCCCCACACACACTACTACCACATATACCAGCTGACATCAGACAGCAGCTGTTTCTAGTTTCAGTGAAAAATATAATAAAACCCAAAATGTCTAATGTGGTATGCCAAAAAAAAGTGTTGTTCCAAATGACCCAGAGGTATCAGCATTTTTAGAAGGAAAACATCCTTTTCCAATCAGCTTTCCCTGAAATATTCCTATGCCATCACATTCAGTTTATGACCATTTCTACTGATGGTGCTGACCATTTATCTGGTTGAGTTGGGTAAAAAGCTGCAACAGAGGAAATTGAAAGGATTTGTGCCTGTTCTTTTTCTATACGACACCTACAAATCTTACGGAGTGCATGAAGATATAATGCTAACATGCGTATATTCTACCTGACAGACCACACTGTAGACACAGCGAATTTAAAAAATGTTATGAATAAGTGGATGAAAATCCAGGTTCCCAGTATTCACTTCAGAATTCCTTTTATTCTTTTTTTCTTTCTTAGCTTAACTTCTAAGTTTGATTTTTTTTTTCTCCAGAAACAGGGCAATTATGGGAAGGTTACTCTGTTGACACCCTTTTTTCATACTTATGGGTTTCCCTTCCTCTTTGAGATTTACAGATCCATTGAAAAATAAAGTCAAGAATTATCTCTTTTTAATGCTCTGTTGGTAGCTTCAGAGAATGGTTGTCATAATTCCTTTCTTCATTGTTCTTGAATTGGAATGCATATTTCTGGAGGTCAGTCTATTCCAGTTTGTTCACATGCCCTCTTACAAGGAGCCAGAATCTCCTTGTATGAGTCTTTAGAGTCTTCCTCTGGAGGACTCTAAATCAAACCAGCTGCAATGACTTACAAATTGGCTGAAGGATGCTATCTTTGCCATGATATTTATGAGCCTGATCTTTGGTCCTGATGAAAAGTATCAAGTTCCCCTCAAACACACCTTAATTGTACAAACTTCTTTTGTTCCTTTAAACACAAAGTTGAATGTATGTAAAATTAAAGGAAATATATTTACACTTGCTCAAATTTCAAAGTTAGAAAAGCACAAGAAGAAGAAACATCTGTGCTGCTGGGGCCAGATTTGCAGCCCCACCTTCAATTTTAGCTATATCTAATGTAAACTGAGAATCAAAGCACTCGTGTGTGAGCCAGATGAGGGTGGAGTATGCTGTGTGCTAATCCTTAATGTACACACCGATGAAAATTGAGTTTATGCTCTTTTNCAATCTGGTCTTTTGCAAAGGCTCATAATACATCACGGCTGGCTGTCTCCTCGAGAATGCCTCGGGAATAGGGTCAGAGGGGTGTTGAAGGGGTCAGGAGAGAGGTGTTAGGTTTCGGCTACATGCAGAGAAATTTTGCACAATTCTTGCCAGATTAAGGGCACTTCTGTCTAATATTGGCAGTTTCATCACGTCAGGAACACCTCTAAATCCCTATTGTAAAAATAAAAGTGAAAACTTTTTCCCCACCCTTAGGCAAAGAGTTTCACTAGCACTGTTTGAAGAAAAGAATGGCTCTTAAGTTCAACCAGCCCTGAAATCTGAAGAAGGAAGTAGTCAAGGCCATCCCAAAGGATTTGATGAATAATTTGTTCCTTGCTTTTTTTTTTAATGTAAGCAGCTCAGTAAACCATTGTTACCAGTGGTTATGAAAATTTTCACACTTTATCCCTGAGTTTCAAGAGAAAAAAGGTTTATTCTATGCAGCTAAACAGAGAGGGAAGAGAAATATGGGTACTACAGCTCTGAAATCCCCTGGCTGATATTTCTATTACCTGTGAAATTGCCTTTTATTGCAATGTCTAGCCTGGAAAAATTCTGGAACATCTTATGTTATTCTTTTTATAGTTATTTGAACAGAAGCAACTGGATCAAGCACCACAATTGAAGACAGGTTCAAAATACTCTCTCTCCATCACTCATGCTTTTGAAAATCAGCTACCANCTGGAGATTATAATTTCAAAGAAAATAGATTCTTTTGCTCTCCTAATCACTGTTGTGGTTATCTAACCCTTGTACTTTAAAGGTGTGACAACTGCAATCACTCAGAGGCAATTTGGATCTATGTTCTCTACGTAAACGTTTCACATCACCTGCTAACACTTTTCCGTAACCTCATACTTTCCATAGTTGTGTCTTTCTTGTGAGGGCAAAGAAACCTCTTTCCCCACACACACTACTACCACATATACCAGCTGACATCAGACAGCAGCTGTTTCTAGTTTCAGTGAAAAATATAATAAAACCCAAAATGTCTAATGTGGTATGCCAAAAAAAAGTGTTGTTCCAAATGACCCAGAGGTATCAGCATTTTTAGAAGGAAAACATCCTTTTCCAATCAGCTTTCCCTGAAATATTCCTATGCCATCACATTCAGTTTATGACCATTTCTACTGATGGTGCTGACCATTTATCTGGTTGAGTTGGGTAAAAAGCTGCAACAGAGGAAATTGAAAGGATTTGTGCCTGTTCTTTTTCTATACGACACCTACAAATCTTACGGAGTGCATGAAGATATAATGCTAACATGCGTATATTCTACCTGACAGACCACACTGTAGACACAGCGAATTTAAAAAATGTTATGAATAAGTGGATGAAAATCCAGGTTCCCAGTATTCACTTCAGAATTCCTTTTATTCTTTTTTTCTTTCTTAGCTTAACTTCTAAGTTTGATTTTTTTTTTCTCCAGAAACAGGGCAATTATGGGAAGGTTACTCTGTTGACACCCTTTTTTCATACTTACGGGTTTCCCTTCCTCTTTGAGATTTACAGATCCATTGAAAAATAAAGTCAAGAATTATCTCTTTTTAATGCTCTGTTGGTAGCTTCAGAGAATGGTTGTCATAATTCCTTTCTTCATTGTTCTTGAATTGGAATGCATATTTCTGGAGGTCAGTCTATTCCAGTTTGTTCACATGCCCTCTTACAAGGAGCCAGAATCTCCTTGTATGAGTCTTTAGAGTCTTCCTCTGGAGGACTCTAAATCAAACCAGCTGCAATGACTTACAAATTGGCTGAAGGATGCTATCTTTGCCATGATATTTATGAGCCTGATCTTTGGTCCTGATGAAAAGTATCAAGTTCCCCTCAAACACACCTTAATTGTACAAACTTCTTTTGTTCCTTTAAACACAAAGTTGAATGTATGTAAAATTAAAGGAAATATATTTACACTTGCTCAAATTTCAAAGTTAGAAAAGCACAAGAAGAAGAAACATCTGTGCTGCTGGGGCCAGATTTGCAGCCCCACCTTCAATTTTAGCTATATCTAATGTAAACTGAGAATCAAAGCACTCGTGTGTGAGCCAGATGAGGGTGGAGTATGCTGTGTGCTAATCCTTAATGTACACACCGATGAAAATTGAGTTTATGCTCTTTTTTGGGGTACTTTGTTTTGTACAAAGAAACCTGAAAACTTTTGTTTAAAAATTAATTTGAAAAATTTTTAGTTACTTAAATTTTTAGATGTTTATGTGGAGGAATGGAACAAAGTGAGTCTCATGAGTTGGTTTCTCCAGAGTAATGGCAATGGCATATATCTTAATGTAAAAATAATATAGTTTCTAGTGAGCATATTTTACAACTTTTTGACAGACTGAGCGAACACTTACGCTTTTCTACCTGTGTTTTATCCCATGAATGACGACTCTTTTGCTCTGGGGAAATAACTTTAGGATTTTCCTGTACATACTAGAAGTAAGAAACCTGCATCTGCCTTTTTATAATGAATAGATGAAACATTACAGGAAACTCAAAGAATTCAAAATAACCTCAGCCAGAAAGTAATAAATATGGTGCATATTTGAACATGTAGAACATTCATTAAATGCTAATGATGATAATAATGCCTGAAAAATGACTTGAAAAAGAACACAAAATCTCTTGTGAAAGACAGTTCTTCCAGCAAAGGAAACATTCCTTTGGTGGTCACATCAATCTGGTCTTTTGCAAAGGCTCATAATACATCACGGCTGGCTGTCTCCTCGAGCTACCATTGGCAAGAGAATGTCAATTATTTCCTCTCTGGGATTAGGCTCAGGGTAGGAGGCTGTATATACATTAACAAAAAAGAATCTCAAAAATTCAAACCCAAGTAAGCACCTCGCTGGGGGCATGTCTGTGGCACCTGGCTGTAACTACATCAGTGATCAGAGTTGCTCCTGCCTCTGGAGCCTCATGGCCAGCACAGCTCTAAATGTCAGTGTGGAGAAAAATGTTTCTCATGTATTACAACTGTGGGTGAGTAGGGAACCACCACATCTTGTTATAGAATCATAGAATGCTAAGGGGTTGGAAGGGACCATAAAGATCACATATTACCAACCCCTCCTGCTATG
>VYZR01070852.1:7597-51812 GCA_013400675.1 Oxylabes madagascariensis
TTGGCACATACATTGTATTCATGACCCTTTCTATGGCCTTTCTAGATGCCTACAATGATGACAATAGATCCTAGGGAAAATAAGCTACTGTTATTTCCATTTAGACCCCTTGGCAGCTCAATAGGACATTACGTAAAATTAATGCCTACTACAAAATCACTAATAGCATGGAGTTTTGATAGGTATGTATTTATCCAATAAATAATTACCTGCATCTCAAAGGTTATCCTCAGTTTTTCTCCACATTAGCCACTGGGCTTGAAAATCAGCACCTGGAATGATCTGCTCTAGCAAACATGCTGCACTCGTAAATCGAGCCCTTTCTAGCATTGTACAAAAAGTCTGAACATTTCTCTCTCCCCCTCTGTTCTGCTCTTTGAGAGATACATTCCAGTGACCTGGATTCTCCACTGCTACCAGGTGTCCTTGCCCCATTTAAATCAACAGAGCCATGCTGATTTCCCCATGTGAGGATACAGCCCTTTCACTGGTGATTTCCAGGCATCCCCGGGTGAACACAATGTTCTGCCTGCAAGCTCCTCACTTACCTGGGGTACCACGCGGATATTCTCGATTCTGTTTAAGGCAAACTTGTATCCATGATGACTGTGGCCATTAATGTAATTCACAGCAACTTCAGCTGCTGCTTCAGATTCTGGGTCATCACAGCCCAAGGGAGCAGGGGGAGCTGCTGGTACAGCTTTGTGAATTGGAAGCTGAACAAGCAGTATTAAAGCTACTAGTGCCTTCATGGCACCTGAGGAAAACTGATGCCTTTCAGAAATAAAGATCTAAGAATACAGCTCAGATGGTAGCTAGGTAGCAAGAACTGGGGCCTCATTTATATAGTACATACCTCAGATTTCCATGAGCACACGCCTGATATTTGTCCCAGTTCCAAGAAGCATTGCAAACAACAAAAGAGAAAAGTAAATGTTAGGACATCAAGCTGACTGATTAATTTTGGCCAAAGTAAATTTTATCAAGTAGGATATTGCGAAGTCTGCTGAAGCAGCTTAAGAAGAAAGCGTCAGCAAAAATGTAACACAATTTTTAGACACTTCTACCAACCAAATACTGTCCATGTAAGAGGAATGTGATCCCTTCTGTTAAATGTGTAGAGATGCTAGTGCTAATTAAGCTTTCTTGTAAACAGGACACATTCTTTTGGGGCCCTAATTTCACCAGACACCAATCTAATTGTGAGATCAGTAGCATGATAGTTTAGAAAATAGAATTTTAAATAGTTCTAAGGATCATATTTAACAGCAAATATAATTGAATAGCAACTTTTGCTACTGAATTTATTTGGAATAGGAAATGAGGAATAGTTCCTAAATCCTTTGCATCAGCTCATTCTTTCTCTGAATAATCTGAATATGTCCAATAGTTCTTGGAGTTTTATTTTGCAAAGCAGGCATCTTGTAGGAATGTTTCTGGAATATGTTGTACAGATTTGAGGATTTGGCAGAAGATCCTAAAGAGCACGAAGTGTTTTAAGGAGAATATAGAGGAAAATTAGCTGCTTAAATGCTTAGGAATGCTGGATCCAATCTTATATTTACATTCACAGTGTAAATATTTACAAAAGAGTAATAGGATAAAAAAATATTCTCTGTAGCAGAATAAAGCGTCTATGACAAGTCCAGCATTTACAATCTTTAATTTTAGGTGAGATGACTTTGGCTAGATAGATTCTAGCTAAACAGTCGGGCTCAACCAGTAGAAATGGTTTTCCTGCAGGGGTTTCAGAGCAGGTTTCTACCTGTTTTATCCATGTTAGAGCAGTGATCAGGCTGCAGAACAGTAAAGGTCCCTTTTGCCTTTAACATGTCAGACTCTCTGTTGTCATTTTTAGAGTTGAGGAACTAGCTGCAGATTTGAGATGAATAAAAGGACTTTGGCATAGTTAGAAGTTGGGGGGTTTTTTACTTCAGGTAATAAGTATTTCTCCTCTGCTTACATGACATTGTGAGAGAGGTTAAAAGTTTTGGGAAAAGAAGTGGTCTTGAGTCATGCCTCTCCCTTCTAGAATCTGTGAATACAGAAAACACTATAAATAGAAATGGTTCAATTGGACAGATTATGTGATAAAGAAGGAGAATGGGAAGAGACTAAAAAGATTGAATGATTTGCTTCAGTTGTGTGGCGTGAGGTGTGTTTTTGGATGCTAGGATTTGCAAATCAAAGAGATTTGTGGAGAAAAGAAAGGCTTTTTCTCTCTCTTGCATTAAAAAATTGATCTGGGTATGATTTGTTTCTTCTCCATGACTTGAAGCAGGAGTTATTTGGCGTTTGTTCTTTTGTGTGGATGATCATTTGTTTTCTTGACTTTGGCCTGGAACAATTAAAGAATGAAGGTTTAATGTCTCAAAAACACATTTTAAGTGCTCATTGTGGGCATCTTTTGAATCACAGGAAATTTATCTAGAAAGATAGTATTTTACTCTTCACTGTTAATGCAGAGTTCAGTTTTCGGTTTCTAAGCCGTAAATCTTTTCATTCCCCTTTTCCTTTTTTTGGTCTGAAACATTGAGGTGAACTTCCACCAGGTGCAGATTAAAATTGTTTTTCATGAGTGACATATAATTATCCCAGTGAAGGACTTAGAATATTATTTATAAATTTCATGTGGTCATTACTCAGTTTCTTAGGTTCCATCTTTTCTACTTCACAACTGCAAATACTGTAGGATGTATAACATTTCTGCAGTCAAGCTCTACATATTCCTAAATATAATATATAACCCAGTTCAGTCAACTTCAGGTTCCAGTTTCAAAGAACAACTTAAAACCTCAAATACCAAACAGGATTTATTATCTTCTTTCTTCCCTTTTCATTGTCACTCACATTCCGTATTCCATTTACCAAGCAGGACAAAAAGGAAATACTTTGAAGCCTGCTGTACCTCTCCTGGATTTCTTTATAGGCTTACTCAAACCCTTCCCCTCTTGGTGACCGTGTGAACTTTCTTTGTGGGCATATAGAGGATCAGAAATGTGCCCACATGATTATTAATGCTCAGTGCCATGCGGAATGTTTGCAGTTAGCAGGTTTTGGGTGACTTGTGATATGTGTGAAGAAATTTCTGTTTGGTTTCTATGTTTGGGAAAGGAGTTTAAAAATACAATCAGGTAGTTTGGGTACAGGTAATATGACAAAGGAGCCTTTCACCTTTTGGGTATAGACTGATACACATCTGACATTCCCTCTGAAAGTGTGATTGCTGGTGTCAGGCATGTGGCCCATCATGACTGGCCTTTTTACAGCAGCCTCACGCAAGAGGCAATAATTGCAGAAATAACTTCTCACTGAACTCAGGGCAGATCTATTCTCTCTCTTTCATGCCTGAGACATAGTAACACATTGTCCTGTATTTGCAGTAGTGGCTGTAAATGCTCCTTGCAGCACAAGAAAGTGAGCTGAATCCCATGGGCTCCTGCACAGAAGGTGACATCTCAACCCCACTGAAGCGAACAAGTCTTTCACAGAATCACAATATCACAGGATAGCTGACTTTGGAAAGGACATTCAGGGGTCACCTTGTCCAACCCCACTGCACAAGTAAGGAGGGCCACCTTGAAACAGAACATGTCCAGGTGGCTTTTGATTATCTCCATGAAAGGAGACTCCACAACCTCTCTGGGCAACCTGTGCCCATGCTTGGTCACCCTCACAGTAGGGTGCATTTCCTGATGTTCAGACAGAACCCTCTATTTCAGTTTGTGCTCATTGTCCCCGGTCGTGTCACAGGATACCACTGAAAAGAGCCTTGCTCCACCTCTTTGCACCCTCCTTTCTGGTATTTGTATCCATTAAGCCCTTCCAAGCCTTCTCTTCTCTGTGCTAGGCAGTCCCAGCTCCCTCAGCCCTTCCCCACAGGAGATGCTCCAGTACTTCAGTCACCTTTGTGGCCTTTTGTCACACTGTCTCTCCCATACTGAGGAGCCCAGAACTGGGCACAGAAACCAGGCGTGGCCTCACCAGTGCTGAGGCAGGGGAAGGATCCCCTCCCTAAAGCTGCTGGTGGTGCTTTGCCCAGTGCAGCTCAGGGTACTGTTAACCCTCTGTGCAGCAAAGGAACAGAACTGGCTCGGCTGGGTGCCTGCCAGGACCCCCATGTCCTTTTCTGCCCAGCTGCTCCCCCAGGGGCAGAATTTCAGACTTCTCACTGAACTTCATGAGGTTCCTGTCCACCCATTTCTGCAGCCTGTCATGGTCCCTCTCAGGGACAGCATGACCCTGTGGCACATCAGTCACTTCTCCCATTTTGCTCCTCATCCAGATCCCTGATGAAGACGTTAAACAGGACTGGACCCCAGCATTGCCCCTGTGGTGCACCACTGCTTACTGGCCTCCATCTCGGCTTTGTGCCACCATCAGCACCTCCAGGCCCAGCTGTTCAGCCACTTTTCAATCCACCTTTCACATCAGTGGTGTGAGACTTTGGCCCTGGTGAATTAGGTTGCCTGAGGGACTTGACAAGGCTTCACTGCAAGGGAAGCAGAACAAGCTGGGTTTACTGCCCTTGTTATATAAAATATAGTATTGATTCTATGCTCAAAAATTGAGGCTCCACTGAATCTCAGTTCTTAATAATTCATATAAACCACAATGGAAAGGTGAGTTGATGGTTTTCTTTTTTGCTTTCTCTCTTTTTTTTTGGTTGGATGCTTGGAACAACTAGTGATGATTGGAAAGTTGCTGCCCCTGCTCAACCTCTTTTGGAAAAAAGGCAAAGAACTACCTCTCTTGATGTCAAATTGACACCTTCCTGAGCTTAAAATTCAAGCAAATTAACCAAGCAAACAGATAAATATCGTATTTTTAAAGCTTCACATCAAAGTTAAACACTTGTGGGGATTTCTGAGGCTCTCTTTTCAGATTACTAAAACATCATTTTTTGGTAAAGCAGACAGAACTGGTCCAATTCTCTGCACCACATCAAAAGATGCATTTCTGAGCAGTCAGGCATTGTACAGTACGGCAAAACTTAATCACCTTTTGCTTTACACTTGATTAAGTACATTACTTTTGGATCATCGAGTTCACAAGATATTGGAACATCAGGGCTGTCTTTTATATAGCCATCACCTACTCAGAAACCTGCACGCGAAGGCAAGAAAATGTCTGCAGGGAAAATGTCAGAAAGTTAAAGTCACCAGTCTTGTCAAGGCAGCATATTGCTCCCTTAAATGACAGTATAATCACCATTTAAAAATAAAGTGTATGAAAACCCATAGAGGTCTGAGAAAAACCCCAAGACAAATTAGACTAATTGATTTGCATAGTCTTATTGGCCCCTTTCCACTACATGGGCAAACCTTCAGCAGATGTAAATTGTCTCAGAATCACTTCAGTCCAAGTCCCCCATTGTCCCTGTAACAGGAATTTCAGGCTGAAGAAAAACTGTGAAGTCTAAACAGTTTTACCAGACTGTAATAGCAGAATATTATAGGTGAATCAACTTATTTTTATAAATATGAGAGTCTTTAAAAGAAGGAAGGCTGATCATGTGCCCTAGTCTGCTTGCTATTTGCAGTTGAAAAATTTTTTACTGTGAGATATAAAGTGTGCAGACAAGGCATCTAATTTGGGAGCCTCTAGTCCTGGGTGTCCAGCTAGAGATTCCTTTCCAGTCAGCTTTGCTGATCTCAATCTGTTAATCTTTATTTTCTTTTAACTGCAGGATGAAAATAACTATTTTCCCTTTTAATCCTGTGATCTGAAATAACTCACTTAATTTTGTAAAAATGTTTGGTATCAGTGAGTAGAAGGATGTATTCAAAACATCAGAGGAATCCAAGAGTCAGGAAAACCAGATGCCAGTCAGTAAAACCTTAGATAAGACTATTTCCTGGACTTATCAGAAATGTAGAAAGATTGAGAGGGTTGAAATTTGGTCTTCCATATTTAGTATTTATTATTTCAGAGACATTTTTCACTGGTTAGAGTTTCTTTTTAAAAACTGTATTGCGTTTATTTTTCTCTTCCTTTGAAAGAGCATAAAAAGTTGTCAAGAATTTTGAAATTTTTACTGAAATGGAAATTTTAATTTTTGACCAGCTTTCCCAGACAAAGCCAACCAAGTCTATTTCTGTTCTGTTCTCTCTTGTTCTATTTTGCACTTCTATTGTCTATACTGAAATACTTGAGTGCCTTCCAGAAGTACATCAACTGACAAAACTAGCATTTGTTACATGAAAATCTATTCTCCTTCTCTTCCCAGTGGGAAGATTATATAAGATGTTTTGTCTTAGTGAAGTTTTTGATTGATTTAAATTTTCCTCCCCATTTCCGCATTTTCCCTGCTCTGTGTTTTGATGTTGCAATCAGTAACAAGAGCAGTTTTATGAGTTGAGGGTTTTCAAGCCCCTGATTGACTTACCCTGGTATGGGAGACCCACCCTGCCTAAATTTGTTATACTTTTTTAACCTTTTATCGAGGTCAAAGTTATTTGTGTTGCCATGCAACTCTAAACAGTGGGATATTTTTGCTTCAGCCCTGCAGGGATGTCATGGTTCTCTCAGTATCATTCCTGTGCAATTTGATGGGTGTGGGAAAGTTGTGTTGGAGATGGATAGGTGGCAAGTGTGAAATCAGAGATTAGCAGCTGCAGAAGGATTTGGGGGGGTTTTGGCTGTAGTTTGTTCTTCTAACTTTTCTGGGTGTTCCCCTGATCATTGCTTCATACCAGAAGCTAGAACAAACAGGGCAGGATACCTGGGAAGAGCCTGCAGGGCTGAACCGCAGGAGCAAACAGTGGATCAGAAGCAGAACCAAGGTATTTCACACTGAGTAAACAAACGCCCTGCAGTCACACTGACCTCTCCTTGTCTCCATGAACAGCAAGGGAATTTCAGCTCCACTCCCTGGGAGACCCCGTGACTGTCCTGGCATTACCAGGGTATCCATAGACACATGGCTCCAGTTTAAAAACACAAATTGAAACATGCCACATTAATTCCTTTTACTTACAGGAATCTTTAAAGATGTAAGTGCACAATTTGTCTGGGTGCTGTCACGTTCTATGATGCTGTTAGTCTCTGTGATGGAGAACTCCACATGATAACTCCACATGTTATCTTCCCTTGCTGAGTTAAATCCTGAAATTTAGGAGCAAGTGTTAGGGAAGCCTGCTGTGCTCTCTGGATTCCCACATGCTCAGCTGCAATGACATATTTTTGATGTGAGAAACAAAGTTCACTCTTGGCACTGTAGGTAAGTGCTTTTTCCACTGCGTTTTGTAGAAAAAACACATTCGTTCTTATGCTGAAGCGGTCTGAGAACATGAAATTGTTCCCTGCTTATGCTGGGCTACTGTTTTGAAAAGAGTGCCTGTGTTTCCATGAGGAGGCTCGTTGGCATGAGTGACAGGAGGGTCCACACTATTCCAGGCAGGGCTAGGGAATGGCAGGTGGGAGGATGGCAAGCCGATATCCTTTCTCACCTTGGAGCACTCCTTCAGGGGCATGACAAACTCAATCAATATCCCAGTGAGATTTACATAATTCTGACAAGCAAGAGAGTCTTAAAAAAATTAAAGTTATTTATTTTTAGTGAGGCAGATGATTAAGTCCTATGGGGTTTTTTTACTGCTACATGTCCCTAAATCACCCATTTAATTCAACTCTCTGCTGCCTTCCAGCCACATGGCTAAAAATCTGGAAGTAAGATCGGAAACATGAGGGGGACATTTTAATTTAATAGCGTGGAGGCGATATATTAATAACACATTTGCAACAGGGGAAGTGGGTCTTTCCAAGTTAGTGCAGTTTGAAAGAATTTATATAGACATTCCTGCTTAAGGAGTTGAAATTTTGCATGTTAGACATAAAGTACGGATGACTTTTATGACAACAAAGTAACTACACTTACAGCTTCCCTTGCTTAATTTACACAGCCTGGGATTCACAGCAGACAGGGACCCCAGGCTGTCAAGAGCAATAAACATGAGGCTCTCTGAACAGACACACCAGTGCCCAGGTGACCTCCTCCTCAGAGTCTCGGAGAAAGGGAGATGTGAATGTGAGCGTCATGGGCTGATTAAAAACAACATCCAGTGTCACATTTCTATAAAGAGGTGCATGTCAACACCTTCTCCCGATATGTTTGAGAATTTGTTAAGTTTTGTTATGCCAGGGGAAAGAGAGCTGTAGTTTTGTTTACATCCAGCCCAGAAATTCTCAACCAAACAGTGATGTTAAATGTTGCCAGTTAGAAATTGTCCATGTAACTGACTAGTGCAGAACACGGCTTTTGTACGCATGGATTTATGAATAAAACAGGCAAAGAGAACTCACAGAACTGCTCTGGTGAGGCTACAAGGTTCTGTATTGGGCATCTCAGCTTTTGCCCCTGGCGTGTCCCCTCTGCTGTTCTGTTGAGCATCATTAGTCTCAGTAAATTTCTAATTTTTCCAATCATTATTTCCATTCTTCTGTCTCATGAAGGGGATCTTGGATCTTTTTGAGTCCTCTTATCTAACACAACTACTCTTGGTCTACGCACAATTTTCTTCCTATCAAATGTATCTGAAATCTCTGTTTTATCTATCTCTGTAGCTCAGTATGTTCATATTACGATGACCTCCATATGATGACTTCCTCTACCATTGGTCCTACTCCCTAAGCAAGGCTGCATTTCATCATTTCTCCGAGTGGTTCCCCATTCACAAGAACATCAAGCTCGGTTTTTTCCTCGCATCTGCAAGGTCCTGGCCAAGACCAGACCTTCTCGCTCAACTTTCACCTGGATCTCACCTTGTCCCTTCTGCCATCACCATCTCTTTGAGCCATTCAGCCTTGTCACTGACAGATATGTCTCTTGCACTCTCTTCAGAAAGAATCCCACTTCTGAGCTTGTCCTTGAGGCCATCACCTCTCTGAGTTCTCACGGGGCCTGAAGAGCTGCACCTTGTCACTTTATCTGCAGTAAAGTGTTATGTGACTTTTAAACCTGTTTTTGTTATATGGGTGGTTTCACTTACACTGAAAAATTTTAGGACTTCACAAGGCATAATGTTTGAAAACCACCTGAAATGGTGATTTATCTACCACATTTCTGTTTTGAAAGGTATTTTCTTAATCTAAGTTTAAGAGCACACATGGCAATGCCGCTCTAGGGGTAGTCTTATCTTCTTCCTCACCAAATGCAGTTTGGTGCTTTTGAAACATTTCTTTGAAAACAATCTTACCTGGCCCCTTTCCTAACTCTTGCCTTAATTTTGGGATATGTGAGGAGCAAAGAAACCATCCTGTAGTTCATACACAAGTCTCACAAATGACTGTCCCTGGGGTAGATGAATGAAAGCCTTTCACTGACAAAAGGGAACATATAATATTTACTTTTTATAGAAGAGGAAGTGAGGTCTAGTTCATACATTTTGAAACCTTTGAGTTCCTAAGAAAAAGGTTGGTAATACCGGTGTCAAATATTGTTATTTGTCTTGTTACGTAACTCACCTGTAGCTCAACTGCAGTTTTAAATGTGCATGAACACGGGAGCATAAGACTTCAGTAGGACTACGGTGTTGCAACTCCCAGGTACTTTCTGAAAGGAAGCAAGATCTTTTGCAAACTTTGGACCGATAAAAATATAGTAGTTGTCATTGTATAAAGTTTCATGACAATTGATTTGCTTCATTCGTGTGAAGCTTCCGTCTAAGGACGCAAGTTAAAGATTCGGGTTTTGAAACAACTGCTGGGTGTTGGTTAGAAACCTTACCATCTAAAATCTCACTCAGAAGATATTTTCAGAAACAGTCATTTTCTGAGTACAGCTGAAGATGTAAAAGATAATTGTAATGATGAATGTTGATGAATGTTTTGTGTGTGTTAGGTACACAGGTTTTGTGTGTACAGGTAAAGGCAGGCACTAAAAGGGGATTTCTTTGCTTGAAATTCCCACCTATTCTCAGTGTTCATCTCTTGCTTGGTTTTTGATACAGTCCTTCAAGCTTCTGAGAGTCAGATACTTGGGGCAGGCTCGTGGAAATGCCAGGACAGATGGACAGATGCGCTACATGTGCTTTGGAGAGCTAAAGCACTGTTGCAAAGAATTTCTGGAGACTATTTGTGCACAGAGAAACAAATAACTCATATTCCCAGCTCTGTAATCAAAAGCCATTCTTGGCTGGGGGAGATCCCTGCAACAACATTCTTGCCTCCCCTTGAGAGAAGGAAGCCAATGATTATTCTGTTACCCTTCATTATCATTCAGTGTGGTATAAACTGCCCAGGACTTGAACTCTCAAGTGCCCAGGAGGGCCAGTACATGAATATACCTTGTGTCAGCAGAGGCCATTTCAAATAATACAGATGATGACAGATTGATGTTGGTAGCTCATTAGGCAAAGCACTGACCGAGACATCAAATTCCTTTCAGCGAGAATATGGCTGGAGTGTTTGCTGTTGTGCATTAAAGGAGAGACCCATTTTTCTTCTTTGATTTCTCTTGCTTCCTGCTTCCCATGTTTGCATCAGACAGTGCCAGCTATCAGATCTGTCATCATGTTTGACTTTCCTAATGTGAACAGCTGTGCCAGAAGAATCAAGGTGTAAAGCTAAACCCAATATGCAGATATAGTATATATAGTAAATTTCAACAAAAGACCTGTGTTCACAAGCCTCCTGTGGTGCACAGATTTTAATATAACACTTGGCTTCTAGCTGGTCCAGATCCATACGTACAATCTTCCCACCCGTGCCTGAACAGATAGAGAACAGATTTCTGAAACAGTGTAAGGTGTATTCAGATTGCTGTCTCCTTGATATGCTAACTCCTGCTCTTGTGGATTATGCTTTCACACTTTTAGGGCATGACTTAACCTGCGTGGTTAAGCTGGTAGCCTTCTGCCTCTTCCTGAAGAAGATGGGGAGAAGTTTTCCAAGCAGCAAACGCTGCCACAGTTCTCTACCTACATCACTGTTGTCACAGCCCAACAGAGGAAGCCAGGTGACTTCTGCTGCCATCACATTCCCCCACAGTGATCTGTCTGTGGAGGAAGACAGAGTGCATTGCACAACGTGCTCTCAGAGAAGAGAGGTAGGTCCAGGATTCAGTGAGGGAAGGAATCTTCAGTCCATATTTGATCCTTGTGCCCAGACAGGATAAAATACTTCTTAGTGTGGGGGCTAAGTAAGGGCAAACACACCTGAGACTGGTTGGTCACTGTTATGTCAGTGCCAGAAAAGAGGAGTCCACAGCTGCTGAGAGCAACCATAGAGATGAGATGGACACCAGAGGAAGAAATCAAAGCAAGGAGAGGAGGAGGGGAGTACTCAGCAATTGAAAAGCCCCCAGGGTGAGGATGGCTGCTGACATACCCGAGGCTCTGTTGGCTCCTGCTGCATGTGGCAGCTCATCACCACTGCTGATAGCAGGCAGCCGATCCAGCACCACTGCACAGCGTTCTCTGCAGCCACAGTTCTGGGGCTTTGTATGCACTAAGTGATCTTACAGCACACAGGGTGCTTTATCCCCACAGTGCTTTTCATATCCACAATGATTTTACAAAATGTATCCCTTGGAGGTAGGAAGAGACAAACATTGCATTTATACAAAATACAGTATTGGAATAAACATCACTACCAGTCTAGTGTGGCAAATGTCACAGAGGGATCTGATTGCTATGGTACAAAAATGATGTTTTAAAGTAATGTGTGTTTTTTCCCTGTTCACTGTAGTCTGCTCTGCTCTTAGGTCCTTGTCTTTCAGGTGTGGTCTAAGGTATATCCATAGAGTAAATTGCAAGAGTCGTAATGAACTGCTTTAAATAGAACTGGCTTTAAATAAAGTCAATGAGAAATGACATTATGGGGCAGAAGCCTGTCAGACATTTCCCATAACTCTGTGTTGGGCTAGACTGACATGAAAAGATTAGAGTTAACATTATGTCTAATGTTACTAGTCTGATGATTCACATACCTTTTATTGATTTTGTTTGAATTGAGTTTGTAACTGTTGCTTTGGTCTTGATTTATATAACCAGTGGCCAAATGCACTGTTTTCTTAGTAATTCTTGCTTTACAGAGAGCCACATGCAATGACAGTAACTGTGCCTGGCAGTCCACCATCTGGGTACATGCTAATAAAATAATCATCTGCATAATTTTGGAAGTCATTGCAGATACTGGGAGGAAAATGTATTGGGTTTGAGATGAAAATTGCAGGCAGCCTAGTAGAATAATAATGATACAAATAATTTCCCCTAAAATCCTGGAATGGTCTCTGTTGGGATTTGTTTTACATGCACCATGAAGCCGCCTATGATAACTTTGCTTTGATATGAAAGGTAAATAGAGGATGAATGATTAAATAATTTCTATTTGGTTTCGTTGAAAAGAAAATGTAAGTCAGTAAGAAATGAACAATTTCTGTGCTGTATTATGACAGTAATGAAGGAGGAAAACCCTTTTTCCTTGCATCTCTAAGTAATAAACTAATAGGGATTATAGATCTTGGTCACAATTGGGTTCTACTTCTAGGATAAATAAGTGTTTGTCAGTAAAAGACAGTTTGCTCTGTAAGGAATATATGCCTGTTGTTTCTTCTGCATTCTGAAATCAACTGAAAGATGTCCCCTAATAAATCCAGAAAAAGTAATAATTCCATAAGAAGTACATCTCTGTGAGAAGAAACACATGGTTCCAACAGATTAGCACCGTATTCAGGAGTAAATTCCCCTATTCCAGTCTAAAGGCCCTTTCTACAGTTGGACCTGAACACAAAACATCTTATTTGGGAGCAGGAATAATTTCTGAAATAGCGATTTCTATCTCCAGTTCCTACTCTGTCCCCATCCAGTTTATATTTACCAGAGACACCGGAGAAGGTGCAACAGTGCCCATGGGAAAAACACAGGAGCAATGAGCCAGACTGTTTGGTATCTTGGGTAGAGCAGGGAGATGGAGTGGAGATCTCTGGATGTTTACAACCTTGGATACCACAAATTAAAACCTCTCAGCAACTAAAGCCTGTGAAAGGAATTGTGGGAGGGAAAAATAGGAAAGCCCACTAAATTCCACTGAAACTAATCAGGTTAGAAAGGCCAGCATGTAAAGTTTTGTAGATATTTAAAAAAACATTACTGGCCTATCCCTTCAGACTAGGTTCAATGTGGAATATTTAACACTGAAGTTTGTACTCAGGCTTTTGGGTGATTGATATTCAAATGGAATAGCCAAGTTTTAGCCAACTTTGAAGGGACTACAGAATGGAAAATATACCAAGAGCAAAAAAGATAACAAGATGGTGTTAAGCAGACTTGCAGAGTACTATGGGAAGCTTATGGAAGAAGACAAGAAGAGATAAACAGGCTTTCTTAGAGCAAAAGTTCAAGTTTTGTGTGTAACAAAGGTCAAAGAAACTGAATCTGAAATAAGAGCGTGTTTTTGAAGATAAGCTATTAGGGCAGAAGAACCTGAGCCTACAAACAAAAAATGCTTCAGAGTAGCTAGAAACTAGAGGAGGAGCTGTGCATGGGCTTAAGGACATTTTACCTGCTGCCAAACTCTCTTAATGCTTAAAATTTTTGGTGTTCAGAAAACTGTGGAAAACGTGCATAACTGGCATGTCCCAGAGAGGCCTATTCTGGGTGCAGTGGTTTGTACCTCCAGCAAGATGGTGAACATGCTGGCAGAAAATTAAGGAGATGGTGTAACTAACAGGTTTTAATCACGAGGCTCAGGGACTGCCCTTGCCAACTGTTTCCAGCCACGGCTCCGTGCCTGCAGTCCAAACGCCAGGATCCATGCCTAATGCTTCCCAACCGCAGCAAACTTGGGGCAATCTGGCAGATGTCCATCAGAGGTTCTCAACCACACCTGTGGCACTGTGACAGGTTGGGGGAACGGGGCAGGCGTGGAGAACGGAGCAGGCTCAATTCTCGTGTCCCAAAGGCACGGGTTGACGTTACGGGTCGCTGATGTAGCCGCTAACTGCCCCGGAAAGGGGAGGTCCCACTCCCTGCTCCTGGCTCTCACCCTCCTCTGGCATTGCTCCTTCATTCACCCAACCATGCAGTGCGGTGACGCAGGGAGTTCTGCCATCAGAAAGTGAATCATTCATTCATTGTGGCGAGGTTGGTTCTTTGGCAGATTAACTCCGGGAGTTGGGTTAACACCGATCCTGCTGAGTGGCTGTGCAGCCACATGGGAGACAACAGCTGCCAGAGGGGAACCTGGATCATCTAACCAGTCGAGTCACTGAATCGTAGAAGATTTTTGGAAGGGATCTCTGGAGATCATTTGGACAAACTGCCGACATGAGGCAAGACCATCACCGGCATTACCGCCGTGGTCGGAGGCACCGGCTGTTCCAGCTTCACTTTCTGTGCGTGTGAAACAGGGGTGACACCACACTGGGGAAGATTAATTCCTGTTTGGTGAAGCATCTGGAGATCAACAGGTGATCAGCACTGCCTTAGCTTGAAGGACGTACAAGACTACTCAAAGCTGCTGGTGGTCAAGGATAAGAATTCTGGTTTTCCTGGCCTTTATATAAGGCTTGTGATATGGATCCATGTTATAGGCACAAGAATGCTGAATTTGTTCAAATACAAACATTTCTAAGCACAGCTTATAAAATAAAATACAACCATATTGGTGCATATGCCATTGAAGGGGGGATGATACAGCCCTAAATATTCATCTGTTTCCCAGTAGATTTTAAACTAGTGACTGGCTGGAAGCTATTCCTGATGTGACACTGGCTGTCATATTTGTTTACCTAAACTGAATGATGTCAGAATAGAGAGACCTCCTTTACAGTAGCTTCCATGTTTCAGACTGGATCAGGTATAAACATTTCCTTCAAAGAAAATATTTACTTTTCATCAGAAGTTTACATAACATGTTCTCCAAAGGAACAAATACTGTGTTTCAGCATAGTTTGAAACATGGGAGATGGAAAATAAGTTAATGAATGACATTTAAGTCAACACCAAACCACTTTCTTTCTCTAGTAAATACCCAGACCATCATACTGTGATGCAATATGGAGAAGTTCACGGTCAGTCTCTTTTAACTCACTCTTTATTATATTTTTGGGACCTTATGCAAAAATTCTACACTGGCCTTGAAAAGGGTTAACTCCAGGCAGGGATAAATAATGCATATGTATACTTTAAAGTGAGCCTGATCTCACTGGAGAAGTCTGAGGGAAAATTATATAAAAATATTATAAATAAATGAGAATGAGTGGAGAAAGCCTTCAAATCCTCTCTAGTGGAAGGAAGCACCTGGTGATAGGTACTGTGGGATTCTTTTTAAAAAAATTACTGCCTGACTGGCAAGATAAGAGAAAGGGGAGAAGGAGTAAGAAATACCAAAAGTTTGTGACCTCAGACTGTGGCAGGGGTCTTGCCTGCAAGTCCTGTGCTGGGGAAGAAACAGAGTTTGATTTCTTTTCTGGGAATCGGGATCTCCCCAAAACAAGCCCACACTATTTGTGTTCAGTACTGGAGACTGCTGGCCTGTGTGAGGATGCTTCAGCAGCTGAGCAGACCCAAAGCTGGGTATGAGTTAAATAGAGGAGTGAGCCTTGGAAAGAGCTACGTCTTTGCAGACATGCATGAGGAGTTTGTGGTTCATCCAAGACACAATCCAAATCCATTTAAGCCTGATGACAATGGTACATAAACCTTTTGCATCTTTTCATTTTATGACGATCTGTAGCCTTGTTCCAAACATAACAGGAATTAGCAACAAACTGTCTGCTTACCACTTCCCTAAAAAGCCATTGGCAGAGATGGAAGAGAGAAAATGTCACAGCAAAATCTGTATTTACACAGCAAAATCTGTACACTTTCATGGAGGGAAGTGGGCACAGGGGACAAGGCACTTTTTGTACTAGAACCCTTTCAGACTGAGCATGAGAAATGAGCAAATGGAAGCTCAAGCTTGTGATTGGAGAACAGCAAATAAAAAATGCCCTGTATTTCCAAGCAGTAACTACAGGGTTTCTCGACTTGTAACTGTAGCGTGTAAGACTTATGAATAGACTTTGGAGGGAAGAATAATATGAGAGGAAGGATAGGAGGAACAGAGAGAGGAAAGGGGAATAAAATGTAGCAAGCTTTTACTAATGTTGGGTCATGTCACACTAGTATTTTTAAGATAATCAATTTTCATAGTCAGGAAAAATGTGGTTGATCTCCAAGGCTTTAGTATTTGATAGCAGCAATATGAGAAATTACTAATGATGTTACTTGCATGTTACAATTCTGCTGGCTAAAGAGGAGACACAAAAATATGTACTATGAATAGGAAATGTATGAACTTGGAGGAAAACTGATAGTGATGTTTCCCAGATATCTCAGGTTAGTCTTAAAACTCATCCTGCTTTAATATATTGGTTCATGTCCGCAGCACGCGGGTAGGGACACTGTTATGCAAATTGCTGGTAGCATTTAGAGGACACCATTAGTAAATGAGCATCAGGATATGCTACACAAAGGGCCAGGTGACCTCAAGAAATGGAGTAATAGGAGTGGAATGAAACATAACAAAAGAAAGAAGAGAAAGGCAGAGCCATGTAGCTGGGAGCACTGTGCTGTAAACTCATCAATAGTATGAAAGAGAGGGCCGGAAAATGTGGGCATTTAGCCTGATTTCAGGATGATTGGACTGTTAGCATGTAGCATCTGGAAAACAATTTCCGTGTCTGATGCTGAGGAGCAGCAGGACAGGGAGGTGTGAATGCCTTTGCCCAGGGAACTGGTAGAACATCTGCAGTACCATAGCCCTGTCTGGCACCCTGCTCAGGAACAACCTTCTGTGGAGATGGGTGTAGGAAAAGGTTTCTCAGGTGGGCAGAGTCCCTAACACAGGAGCAGACTAGGGAAGAGTAACTCTTTTATTCTTGGAAATTCAAGACTAAGGGGAGCTAAGAGCAAATAAGGCCCTTTTTGTTTTTAACAGTACAGTCTGTCAATCATTATCAGTTGCTGAACCCTGGACAGATTAAACAGTCTGTCTGTCTGAAACAGAGAGGTTCACCCAAGCTTCCACTTGCTATTGTGCATCCACTTACTGCATTGTGCAGTGATCTGGAAGCCCCAGGCACGTGCCAGTCCCTGCAGACCCAGCAGTGGCCCTCCTTAGAGCAGAGACAGCCTAATCAGGTACATCTCAAAAATAAAGGAGAAATTGCAGAGGTGAGGAACGGTAATGTGGAGATAATTCCATCTCCCCTGTGTGGGAGGTCGGTGTGCACTGACTGCAGAACTATTAGACATTTATCTATGTAGCCTTTAAAAAGGAGACTTGGAGGATGCTGATAAGATAGCTAAATCTTGAGATCTAGTGCAAAGGCTTGGTTTCCGTCTGCCATCACGGTGGATAAAGCAAATGGATGTAAACTTATGTGAATGTGGATGCAAGTTAGGATACAGATTTAAGTCAAATGGCTTGGGGTTGGAGGGGGAAGCTGGGTTGCAGTCCCCATTATGCAGACCTGAACCTGGAGTGACTCTGCCCGAGTCGCTGAGGTTTTACCAGTTGGCTTCCAGCCCAGTTTGGTTCACTTGACCAACTGTCTTTTCACCTTTGCTCGCAAACAGCAGCAGATAAAAGTTGGCCTTGTCTGTGCTCTTTTGGGTGACTTAATCCCCAGCACAGGCTTACTTATCAGACCTCTGTACACAAGGCAGAGTTAATTGGCTCTGATCCACCCGAGTGGAGGTCCCTGGAGCTATGCTGATTTTTACCAGAATATGTTCTGACTTAGCCATTCGATTTCCTTATGTAAAAGAGCCAGTTGGATTTTTCAGTGAGCTTAAATTAGTGATAAAAGATAAATCTTTCCCCATTTCATGAGCTGGAAATATATTTATTGTGTGAGTGCTTGCTGGGGAGGTGAGAAAATTGTTCCCAAGCCACGGGGATGTATTTATTCCATCTCCCCTGCTCTCTCACACCAGACCGTGTTTTGGCTGCGGCAATGTGTATCCACCTGTGAGTTCCTGAGCGTTGATGTCACAACCCCTGCCTAAGTGGCCTCTGTTTTTATTCCTCTTGCCTTACAAGACAAATAAAGGATCTCGCAGGATGAATAAGCAGCGGCCCGCGGGGCGGGGAGGCGGCGGTGCCGCGGGTGCAGTGCGCGCCCACGGACAGCAGGCGGCGCTGCTGCCCCTCCGTCCGGCCCTGCCCGCGGCGCCGGGGGCGGCTCCGGTTTGGATCCGCCAAAAATCACCGAGCCAAACCTCGGGAACGGCATCTCCTCCTCCTCCCAGCGTGTTCAGCACCCCGGTCACGGCCGTGTGTCAGTCCGCTGAGCTCTGCTGAGCTCTCAGCTGAAAAACCACCACAGAGGAGAGTGGCAGGAAGCGTAGCGGTTGTTACGAGACTTTGTGAATTTTAAATCTCCTTTCAGGAGTTCATAAAAAATTCTCTCTGGCCTATGCTGGGGAAGCACTCTGAAAATTATTGCAAAGATATGAAAGGCCAAGGCGCAAAACTTGAGATCAGCAAGTTACTCTTCCCTAGTCTGCTCCTGGGTAAGGGACTCTGCTCACGTTAGAACATGGATTTTTACTCCTTATTTTAACCTTTTTTTTTTTTTTTTTAACCCTACTGATGTCTCTGTTCCTTTATCTTAATTATCTCTGAAGGAAATCCTATTCTTTCCTCCCTTTCTATATAAGATCCTGCAAATGTCATTAAGTCACATTGTTTCATTGCACTGGGGAGCCCAGGGAGCGCTTCTATCATCCTTATGCATGTGATTAACACAGATTTTTGTAATGGGAAGCAGTTCACCTGGACCGGTTTCCATGGTGCCGCTAAGCTGGAAGCATGGGATCTGGCACTCATTTGCTAAAAGCTGATGAGAAGTTGAAAGAGAATTTTCCCTTTGACCTTTCTTGGCAGAGGTCACTAGCGCTAATCAATATCCTTATTGGATTTCAAGCATTCAGGGACTCTTCTTAGACATACCCCCTGAAATTGCCATGAGGACTGATTACAGGGAGACAATCAGATTTGCAGTATGGCAATTCCTTTCAGCGACCACGGAAAGGTCAATCAAATACTTGCGAACCATTATGAACCACTGGACTCCTCTTCTTCTTTAGTGACAAGGTGAGCTATGTTTTGGTTTGGAGGCAGTATTGCTGCCAGCTTGTGCAGTTCATGTACAGCATAAATAGAGAGAGATGAAGATCTTAAAGAGCAGGTTTCATTTTGACCAGGGATGGTTTGACTAAGACTGTCCCTGCCTTTCAGGAATGGCTTCGTGTCAGATTCATTCTTTTATCCTGTTTATAAGTTTTACAGTAACCTTCCACTATTCATTGAAATGTCTCGGAAATTACAAATACATTTCTCTCTGTTGTGGAAGTGATAGCAACAGAAAGCACGTTTTGCTTACCTGTTTACCACTGTAGTCTGACATAGCAGTGAATAGGTGCATGACTTATGTGCACAATAATTGGCAAAGATGTAGTCCATTTGCCAATGCCTGGTAACTGACATTTTCATCATATTTTTGTATTGCTCTTGTTAAGTATTAGTTCCTAATCAATACTTGCATCCATCTTACTAAGAATTTTAGCAATTAAAATCAAAGCTAACAATCAGTCCAGATCCCAGCAAATCAGTGAAAGCTTCCTGTAGGTGGTAAGAGCAAGCAGGTCGGTATAGTCTGACCAAAAGCACTGAAATCAGTGCAAGGATGCTTCTCCAGTTTAGTGGCTGAACAGAGTCAGGGTCTTTCTTCTCTCATACACAGCCTCACCTTTACACTCACAGCACGTCCCTGCTTACACAGAGCTACAGAAGACAGATCCCTGAAACCTGTTCAAAAACATTTTTGAGGTTAGGGCTCGTCTTCAAGGAGTTTTGCTTCATCCTAGAACAGTCAAAATTAATAAACTTTTTGTGTAAGTACATACACCAGGTTTCACTTTAAAAGTATTGGTCAAAAACAAATGCACTTCATTAGGAATTTAGGGGATTTCTTTCCCAGATAGATGTGAAATAAATAATGTGAATATTCTCACTTCTAGACAGGCAAAACATATTTAAGAAACGGTTAAAAATACCCGTGAGAGAGCTAGCAATCAACACTCTTTTTACTAGTTTTGTTTTGTATCCTTTTCTGACTAGTATGTTCATGACCAGCTGTTTTTAGAGCTAGTAAAAATTCTCAAGCTCACATTAGGAAGGTTTTCAGTTACATGATCTGTGGCTACAGTTGTTAGAATACTTGGCATGGCCTTTAAAAATGAGAAAATTGTTTTTGTTGAGTAAAGCACCAAAGCTCTGAAATAATATTTCACTGGACTTACAGAAAATGTGTTTGAACTTTGCTTTTAATGCCCTAGTGACAGGCAATTTGGTAGGCAGGGAGTTTCCAAATGTGACTTAAAGCAATGTCCATTTAATCTGTGTGAACATTAGAAATTTCTGTGAATTTATGAGGGAAGAACTTGTACCAAATCAACCTTGACCAATATTTCTTTGTCCACACTAGTGTGCTATCTTGTCTCACCCAGAGTTGCCTGAGCAGTGATGGTGAAGTGCTGCAGCAAGGGCATCTCTTGTCTTTGCTGCTCACCTCAAATGAGGAAACTGCCCAAGTGTAGTTAAATCCTAGCAACTTTTCCTCTTAACTGTACACAGCCTAATAATGTTTCTTGTCTTCTGGGCAGAAAATGCCTATCTTGTCTCCCATCAGTCTCTGCCTGGCAGCTTGTACAAACCTCTATTACAGAGGCAAGCACAGTAAGAAGCATATTTGGACTACACTGATAGAGAAACTGGGGCTTATAATGGTGCAGTGGTTTGTTGCTCTCTCAGATTACTTCAGACTCCACAGGGAAAATAAATTCTGAGAGTAAAAGGAATGTGTGAAATTCAGAAGGGTTACAGGAAAAACTAGCCTGCCATTCTCAGAGCAGCAAAACTAATGAAATAAGGCTGGATGATTGGATTTACCACTAAGATTTATTAGGCAGGATCATTTCAAGATTCATGAAACAAGGTGAAGGGCACAAATGCCAGTATTGCCTGTAGCTCTACTTCCCCAGGTGCCCATGGGGAAAGAAGGAAGAAGGAAAGAACGTGAGAGCACTGAGATGGGCCCAGCCTGCTTCCTCCCTTTCATACTGGTGTTTCTGCCAAACGGGAAATACTACATCCTTCTTCCAGCTCCTGTGACATGGCAGGGAACAGGGAACAGCTACTGACATTGGCCATGTCAGGGAAGAAACTCTGACCCTGTCTCTGGTCCCTAGGACCACCAGTGGTGAGGGAACAGCCCTGCAAACACAGTTTTCATGGCAGAGAAGAAGAGCTTAGTAGCCCTTCTCAAATATCCTGTGATTAATTCCCAGCCCTACTATTTTCTCCTGGACAATCATTCCTGGCTATATGCTATAGTCACTGTCTCCATATAAAAATTCAGAATATAAAGTTACAGAGCCAAAACAGATGAGCATAAGTAGTGTCAAAGAATCTGAATGATGGATTTTATTCTTCAGGTAGAAGTGGCCATTGCTTTGGATATGAGTGGACAGAGGATGCAAAATCCATAAGGAAATCAAACATTCAGCTTCACATTCAGAACATCACTTTGTGCCTCCTCTCAACCAATATGATGACTAAAAGGATCAAGGAAGTTAAATATCAGTGGGGCTGGTTGAGATTTTGTTGTGGTTGTGTAATGAGAAATATGGCATACTCCTGCTTTTTTTGAACTGGGAATCAGATGGAGGGTAACTAACATTTGTATCGGTACCACTAGTCAAGTTAAATACACTTGAGTGGAACTAGAGGGGAATTGGGACGAATAATTTGGTCCCACAGCCATGACTTATGGCAGCAGGACAGTCTGGAGATGTGACAGTTCCCTGACAATTATTTTTGTCCTGCCATAGACAGTTGTAACAATTACACTTACACTTAATTATTGCATTTAGACTGTGGTAGGCTAAAGCACTCTGTAGGATAGGAGGTGTTAAGAAGCAGAATGCATTTTAAATTTAGAAAATCCCCTTGAGAAATATCCTTATTTCACACTTATTATTAGCAAAGCCAGCTTTGCAGTAAAAATCTTTGCCTCCATGACTGGAACCAGTGTCTTCAGCAAGAAGCAGGGATAGAAATCTCTCATATGGGGACATCGATGTTCCATCTGCTCTGAAAATCTAGGAGCTGCTGAGTCATCTCCCATCTCATGTGTATTTGACATAATTTTTAAAGGTTATCAATACTGGAGCACTGAGTGCTTAACAGAGAGGGGTTTTTATCTTATTTCATTTTCCGTGAGCCAGAAAGTAAATACCTGCCTGATCCTGCTACTGTTAAATTCAATGACTAAAATCTTTGTTTGTTCCAATGGTAGAGCATTTCACATTGCAAACTTAAATAATTGAAATAAGTGACCCATAGTGAGAGGAGGCACACATCCAACAGGCAGAAGGTCATTTTCTTCTTAAGCTGTTTATAGGTGTGAATTAAGATGCCTATGAAAAATGCTTTACCATTTCTTCCAGATTCACCCATGTAGCAAAATATATGCAGAGCAAGCAGAGTTTATAGGGGAAGGACTGGAGTAAAAAATTACAAATAACGTTGTGCAGCCCCCAGTCTTGGCTGAGACTGTCGGCACCCAGCAGTTTCTGTTGTGCTGCTTATGGGCTGGGATTTTTGGTATCCTGTGTTCACTGCACACCTTGTGTGTTGGTTTCCTTTGAAAATTTAGGTACTTGTTTTCCTGCCTAATTGGAAGCAGAACTCAGTTGAAAATGTATTTGCTTTCCCTCCAGGGATGGTGCTATACCAAAATACAGTGTATGCTTTGGCTTAATTTAATAAGTCATAATCTCTTCTCATATTTTATTACGTCTTAGTGCGAGGTGATTTTTTCCAGAGATGACTCAAAATAATACAAAAGAAAAAGCTTGTCCCGTGAACAAAACATGAATTATAGCTGATAAAATCAAGATAGTTTGAAGGCTTGCCAGCACAAAGAATAAACTCCCTCAGATTCCTAACTTACAGAGTAATGTTAGCAACACCAAATTTCCTGAGTAATTTTGAAGTCTAAAGGAACCTTAAGGACAGTCTAAGGAAAGTCTAAGGAAATCAATAGAAAGAAAAAAAATTCTGTTAATGCAGAAAATTGCTGCAAAATGAGGAAAAGAACAAGGTAATTTTTGCTGTTCTGATGAAGACTCACAGCTTGCAGTGCTCTTGGACACATTTAACCCGTGCTTTTTGGATATGGATGTTGTTATGCTCATTGGGAGCTGCCATCTCAAGAAAGTATGTAATGCTGCCTGTGGAAATGTCAGCATAAGCAGAATGAGGTGTTCGCTTGGTTTTCTGAGCTGCATGCACAGCTCAGGGATATTGTGCTGAGGCTCTGTACACTGCACTATCTCACAGCTCCTTGCCAGGTGCTGTTCAAGATGAGAGCTTGGGCTGTAAAGCCGTTTATGGGTGGAACACAGCTCTGCTGGCTCGGGCTGAGAGCCTTGACAGAGGGTGTAAACTCAGCAAGCAGCACAACTGAGCACTCAGAGATTTACACTCTGAGTCCCATGGGATCGAGGAGTCTGGTGGAGGTGTTCATTTCAATCCTGAGGAGCACCTTTCAGTCAGACCTTTCTAGCAAAGGAAGTGGAACGTCAAAGAAAGAATAGATTGGATTTTTCAATATATTGAACTCACTTTTAAGAAAACAAAAAAAAATCATAAAAATTCATTCTATAAAACGTGTAGAAGAGCACCTCTTTGTCCTCATTATTTTCTCTGTTGCAGAAAGCAAGAAATGAGCTGATTTCAGTGGAGACTATCTCATGAGCTGAAATCAGCCCTGGTTCAGTAAAGAATAAAAGAATGTATGTAAGCACTTTTACATTAAGGCTTTGGATGTAGGTAGAGTTGTGACTAAAGTGAATCTCATTTTTGTTAAACACTTTTAGGCGTGAAAGAGGCAATTGCACAAAGTGTGTGAAGCTCTCTGTCTCTTCAGGATGTCTCACACGGGAACTTTTCTCTCGGTGCACATGATGTATAGGTTTGGTATTTTTAGAATGACAAAAGGCTGTTCTTTCTTCATCAGATCATTCACTTTTCTAGATGCCTTAGACCAGAGCTTTCAGAAGGTATCCACTGGCTCCAGACCTCTGCACAGTTTGAGAGATTTATAATCACTGTGCTGCTCTGCCTCGTGCTTTAGAGAGACGTTCTTGAACATTCCCCCAATCTGAGCTCTGTTGGTGTTCACTTTTGGGCCTCTCCAAAATTATAATTCTCAGAAATTAGACCCCTTAAGCCGCTGGCAATATATTTAAATGTCTGAAGATCATATTCCCGACTTCTTTTGTAGCCTTGGGCAAATTGCTTAACCTCTCTGTAAGCTTCAGTTTCTTCACCTGAAAAGGAGGGAGAATACGTAATTGTGCTGTGCCACTTAATTCAGGAATGTGAGCAGGAGGAGCTCTGAACTCCGGGGGGCAGAATGCAATTACGTTACCAAATATTATTAGTACTAGTATTAGTATTAAATAACGATACATATTTATTATAAATAAACCCTTGTTGTACTTCATGCTGTACCATGTAAAAGACCATTCACATTACAGAGAGACGTGCCCTGTGTGTCATGGCTCAAGTCTGAGCTTCACGAAAATTTTGCCATTGGCTTGTGTGGAGTCAGAATTTCATTTCATGGTCAATCTCAAACCAGTATAAATCAGTGCAAGGACAAGACTTCTATATTGTGAAAGTGTGAGTGGTCCTTCATTATTACAAATACTACAGAAACATTTTTTTAGGCATAAAATACATTAAAAGGAAAAAACCCATAACTATGCATTTCAAATCAGTTAAATATTGCTGGCATTAAATATACTTTAGTCTTATGAATAATTTGGAAAGACTATTTCAGAGAAGGATTAATCAAGTTTCAGAAGTATCCCAGAGTCAATGATACTCATTGCCCCAAAGAATTCAAAATATAAGATGGGAAAGAGAAATCCCTGAAACAAAATAATAGCCTCTCAGTGTTGTTCAGATGCTGGAATTGAAATTGGTCAAAGCTGACGGCAGTCTACTAATGTCTCTCTTATTCTTTAGGATTTTGTTAAAAATGAAGACTGCAACACAAAACAGATTGCGAGGGTACAAAATCTGAGATGAGGAATCAGTTCCCCATTGATACATTTTTTTGCCTGAGGAGTACATAGCCTCAATTTGAGTCAGACTTTTCAATTCTCCTTGTATAAGAGTGGTTATTTTAAATGCATGCATCATACTGAAAGGATGGTGGAATGGATGCTTTCTAGTTCAAGGTCTGCTGCTGAAAACATTTTCTGCTTTATTAGCTGTTTGCAGGCTGTAATGTCTCAGTGCTCAGTGAGAGTACTCTTGGGTGCCAAGATTTGCAGGGTTCAGGCCAGAACAGAATGTAAGATTAGGCTCTGCACTGGTACAAGTGGACTAACTGCAGGTCTGTAGACGGTAGCAAAACTACACTTGTTGCTGCCCACTTATCACCTCCTGATGTCACTTGGAGTTTTCTCTTTCGGTCTGTTGCTGCAGCATGTTGGTCTAATAAATCACTTGCTCTACACCATATGCACCATGTGGATCTCTGCTGCTTTTAGCTCCCTAACAGTTAATATCTGTGAGCCATATTCTCCAACAAAGAGAGCCACTCTGCCATGGAGAAACTCTTTATCAGCCCGGCAACTTGTGAACTCCTTAGCATTTGATCTGATGCAGGCAGCGCCCCTGATGAAATCAATAACTGCATTGATTGAGTAACAACCTGAGGGACTGGGCTCTGGACTGGGCCAGCACAGCCAAGCGATGAATTCAGTGATTGAAATGTTTTCAGTAGAGTTAGGAGCTGTCCCCTAAGACAGGAGATTTTCTACAGACTAGAGATTTTAGATGTCACCGTATGAACTCTGATATATGGATAACTCACCCCTAAATCAATCTTTTCATGGTATAAACATGGCTTTCAAAGTTCTCAGTGTGACTGAACTCCCAAGAAGGGCCTGAAGGTGCTGCCTTTTGTGCTTCCCCAGCTGTGTTCTCCATGAGGCAAAACACTGGCTCCCTTCAGTGCAGAAAATGCAGCTCACTGGCTCCACAGACAGAGCCTCCTTGGAGTGACTGGGAACAGCAGCACCTCAGAGCTACCCTGGGCTGTGCTGCCAGAGCCATTCCAGCCTTTTGCTCTCCCAGACATGAGGAAAGGCAGCTCTAATGGCTGCAGCTCTCCAAATCTTTTCAATGCCTCTGTGACACTTTCACCTTCCAGTCTTTCAGAAGTAGTCCTGAAAACAGGCACGGTCAGCTGAGAAAAAACAATGTGGTAATCTCCACAGCCACATAAGGGGCAAACCAGACTTGGAGCCCTTCAGTAGCTGGGCTTCATGAGCTCTGTGCTTCATGTGCTCTGTGCTTGTGTGACCAACCTCTGGAGACCTCACAGATTCATTCCTCACCCTGGTTAACCCATTTCCCCAGCAGCATGACTGGGGTCAGTTACACTCACTAAACTCCTGACCTTGGATAAAGCCTCACTGATCCCCTCAGCAGGACAACATCCTTTTGCAATACTGATAAAAGACCTGGTTCAGTGCACCTTTGCACAGTTAGTCATTGAGTTATTCCTGACAAACACTAACATTAGGAAAACACAGCAAAGATTTCTGAAATGTTTACATGGAACTTTATTTTAGTGGGGTATTTTGCTGTTTGGTTTTTTTAAATGATACTAACTGATCAATACTTTTTCCATGGCATAGTGAGGATCAAAACCAGAAATGGGTCTGCATCTACTTATCAGTGCTCTTTTGTAGTGGAAGACACCATAATTTGCTGCAAAATACATAATATCTATAGGATAACTAAAGCTTTGTCTATGTGGGAAAAATACAGTGGATTAAACTGATGCATAAATTTAAGGTTGGGTTAAAATTCTTCTGGTATATGAGAGGTTTGTCAGAGTTTAGCTTAAAATGGAGCTCAGAGAGACAGTATATCTGGGTATTTTTCTACCAAGAAAACAAAAACAAAAAACCAAACAAACAAACAAAAAAAACCCCAAAACAAACAAAAAAAAACCTCAAAGCAAAGCCAAGCAAAAATAAACCTTAATTAATTAACTGTGTTTTCTCTGTTTAGTGTGCCAAAACTTTGACCTGGTGTGTGGGCCACAGGAGGTGTTCTTAGGTAGGTGCTCAAAGAAGCTTTCTTTTCCTCTGTGGGACCTTTCTTACCAAGTGATTCAGGTGATATTGTGATAAGCCAGGATCAGATATCCATCTCTGAATCCAATTCTGTTAAAAAAAAGGGTTATTGTCTCCCAGTCTTTCCTCCTCTTCCAGCTGTTTGTCGGTGTCTTCCTGCCAGATGTTATCACATCCTCAGGTTGTTTGCAGAAACGTTCAGAAGAGGGCCCTGAAGTTGCTTCTGACAAAACCCTCTCAGTTAGCAAAGGGCTATTACTTAAACCATTTTAAGTAAACCTGTCTTGTTTTGATTGATAGGATTGGAAATGCTTAGAAGATCATCCCTTAAGAGTCTGCGTCCTGCTTGCCTGCTGCTCAGGTGGCAGGGCAGTGGCAGGTAGCTGAGACAGTAACCACTCATGAATTTTTGGTCAGTGCATCTGCCCAACATCCCCCAGTAACCCCTCAGCTGGCGGTGGTGGGCTGGGACTCCTGGGCTCTGTTCCTGCCTGAGTGCTGACCCAGTACAGAGTCTTAAGCGCATCAACCATTTATGTTTCAGTTTCTGCATCAAGGCATAATCATTCTCACAGCAGGAGCACTGTGAGAGTTAATTGTAGAGTGATTTGATCCCCTTGGTGCTGAGTTACAGGTGACTGCTGCTACTCCTGCCTTTCATAAGAATTAACTTCTTTTTCTCTCTGATGTCTTCAGTAAATTAAAAGTCAAATTTGTGTTCACAATGGGAAACTGTGCTCCACTTTGAAGAACGTTGTTTATTCTGATGATTCACTATCAGGAATGTTGCTATGTTAAGTGGCCCAGCAAGGAATCCTCCCTCTCAGCCCTCATCAGAACAAGCACACAATTCCCAGGAACAATGCATCAAACTATTCAGCTGTCCACAGGGAGGTCTAAAATCTGCTCTCTGGGTGCACCTCACATCCAGTTCAACTTTGAATTGCTGGGTAAGGTTAGTGTGAGTGCATTCTTGTGTGTATTCAATTAAAACTCACATCAGCTTCTCAGGGAGACCAACACTCAGTGGAGTGCACAGCAGCACACCCAACGTGTCACTGGGAACAGCAGGAGGGAAGAGTCCCCTTCCAGCAGTAACACAAGTTAGGAACACCATTTTCTCCTCCCAGAGACAGGCACATAAAGCTGTGTGCTGTAATGCCATATGAATCTAAGGCTATAGCTCTGCAGTATAAAATATTTCTCAGCAATGCCAGCTTGAGGAATTCCCATCCCTGGCTCAGTCCAGTGACAGCACAGTCCCTCAGGTGATCACCTCTCCTGGCAGCACACCCCAGTGCAGAGGTGATAATAAAGTCAGGGGTCATTTCACTGCTGAAGAAAACAGAACATGTCACTACACCTGAAAGTGCCTGCTAAGGTGGTGCATGGCTGGGGTGCTCCTCAGTTTGGCCGTTGTTCCTCCTTACCTCACTCCAGCTTTGTAGAGCAGTATGGCATGTATGTGGAGATATACACACACACACACACACACACACACACACACACACACACACACACACACACATATATATATATATAATCCATAATATGGTCTGAGCATCTCTTCTAGTGGAATAGCTGGGGTAGGGAGTGTTGCTTACGTGGCTGGAAGAATCTGAAATGGAGCCCTTAAATGAATATTAACAACTATGCCTTGGTGATGGCAAATGGTCAGTGTGCAAAGTGAGTGATTCTGTAAAACTACTATTGCCCAGAAGTCAAAAAGCTATTTTCTAGCAAGTATCCTTCCAGAAAATTCTCACTCTTCAAATTATTATAAGATGCTTTCAGCTCTCCCAAGATGATATGATGGATGGTGAGAAAAGCAAATGAAACACACTGAGTTTAAGCTGGTTTACTGAGTTTAAGCTGGTTTACTGCTTAACTGTATCCTCTACTGCGTTTACTGTTTTTTTATTTTAAGCTGCAAAAGGGTTATTACCATCTTAAAGCTGGGAGCTCCAGTCTCCAAATCCTTATAACATCATGCAAAAGTAAATGGGACAGTGAACTGACAGACACTGTCATAACTTACTCCCTGGAAGCTCACTAAAATCCTGCATGTGAAGGCACAGAACCAAATCCCATCATCACCTGAGGCTAAGATAGTGTGACCATGGCAGCTTTGGGTGGTGCTTTGTCCACATCACCAGACACAGTTAAGGGCCAGCCCTTACCTTCTCTGTATTCCAAGGACATCTCTTCCTCTTGTGTCTGCCTGAGCAGCCACAGTGTGACAGCGCCTGCCATGACTGAAATCTTTAAGAGGAAATACAGAGATAGTGCGGGAAAGTTGGAAGATTGGATTTACCAGAGAAGCTTGACCCAATTCATTCCCCCAAGGGTGGGCTGGGATTGCAGGAATATCCCCTGTCAGCCTCCTGCAAATGGGGACCATCCACCCTGGTTCTTGGAGGCCATCTCTCCTTTCCTCCCTCCCTCCCTTGTCTCCACCACGCCAGGGCTCCCTTGGAGCAGCGTTGCCAGACATCTGTTAGCTGCTGCTGCCTCTGATCACTTCCCTGCTTACCACACACTGAGCCCCAGGAGCAGCTCACACTCTGTCCAGTGACATTCATTTACTGCTCTTTCTTCCCCTCTCCCCGGCCACTGCTGCCTTTGGATGGGTTTGTGATGGCACCAGGGCTCCTCCTTCCCCAGCAGCTTGGAGCCAGGGGACAGGACCTGGGGCAGGGAAGGCAGTGTGAGAAGCCTTTCCCCTCCTGCTCTGCTTCCAGGGTAGAATCCAGGCTGCTCATCTGTTTTTCTGAGACATTTCTGCTTGCTCCCTACAAAGGCTCATTTTCTCTGGCTGATTTCAGAAGCAGTGGGAGATGCCGATGCGAAGCCAGTGTTGTAAAAGCACACTGAAACCTAGCTTAGACTTGGAGCCTGGCCTAGCCAGATCAGCAGTAAAATTTTCAAAAGGAAAGAGGAAAAAAGCTATTTCCCATCACAGGAGCAGTGGGGTGTTTTCCATGGGAACAATGATGTTCTGGTTAAGTTCTAAGAACTTTTCTAATTATTAGGCCAAACCAATGAGAAAGCTGATGTCAGCAGGAAGAGATGATGGGAGGAATTATAATTGTGTCTGGGGCCATATGAAAGCATTATACCATGTCTTGCTCCAGACTTTGCATGAGTCATTTTCCTCCTGGTCAGGATTGTGTATTGAAGTGCAGACTGGCAGTTGTCTGGATCTTTCCTTGTGCCAAAACTGCTGTGAAGTTGGTTTTGTTTGTTGTTGTTTTTTCTCCAGTGCCACTGTGAGAAGTACCATCAATAGAATTTCTTTTCTGTGGAGGCAGCATCAAGCAAAGTATCACACTGTGTGGGGCAGTAATTGCAACACTTGCTGCTGATTTATTGTCAGCAACTTCTCTTGTGGAGAGAGTGTGCTTCCTCAGTTCCATCCATAAAACTCCAGTGGTTTCAGCAGGAATTATGGCTGCTTGCCACCTCTGACTATCTGCCTCTGAGCACTTAGGTCTTTGACTGTATGTAGATTTTCTGTAGAAGCCTATTTGCAGCAGAGACCTACTTTCAGACACTACAGTGCAGGACTCTTCCCAAATTATATTGTTGTTTCCATCTGTAAAGCTGAGATAACAGTTTTGCTTCTCCCTTGATTAGAAAGCATTTTTAAAAGTAGGTCCACCAAGTGATTTACCTCTTTCCTCCCCTTTCAGCACATCCCAGCTCCTCTTGGTGCCACTGGACAAGTACCTGTTGTTTTCAGATAGAGCTGGATTGAACTTCAGGATGCTCTAAAGAGACAGTCATCAATTTATTGATGTTGTCAACAGGTGAAATGGGTTGCAAGACAGTGTAAATCTAAATTTTGTAGGAAGCAACAAAGTAAGCAGTTACGGCATAGAAAATGGGCAAAGCCTGAAAATGAACTGATAGTTGTGCCAAGCACTTCCCGCACTACAGTCTTCAAATCAGAGAGAAAAAGTCATCAGCCACCTCATGCTCTGTCTTTCATGCCCATGTGATGAGTTAAGCCACTAGAGCAGCTTCAGTGCCTTCACTCACAGGTCTGTGGGACCTGCAGAATCCTCATGCAGAATTTCCAGGGCATAATCTGTAAGGTTTCATTGTATGTTAGGCCTACTTAAATGTTCATGCACTGAAAATATGCAAAGGCTTCTGTCACAGCAGCAAAGCTCCGGCAGAGCTCCCCTTCCTCAAACCTCTCCTAGGCAGCTCTGGGAGAGGCTTGACTTTTTAGCCACTGTGGGTGTAAGTGCATACTCTGAAGAGTGTGTGCTCAGCCCTGGTGTGAGGTCTCCGTTCACAGTGGACAGATTTTCCCAGACTCAGACACAGGGATACTCAGAACTTTTCAGTTTATGCATGCAAGGATATATTCTTGCATGGAATGCACCTGCTTTGCACAGAATTTTAAAGCACTATTGCTTTAGCAGCAAAAAAATAGAGGAATATCCAAAAAAAAGAAGGCCACTGACAAAATATCTCTATTTACCACCATGGGCATTATTCAGATAATTGTAAGTTGATCAGTTTTTCTTTGCAGTTCATCTTACGACTTTTGAGACCTGAAATCTGTTTCCAGCTCTGCCTTTTGACTGGTACTTCATCTAAACCAGGATGGGCCTGGTGAAAAAACATTTCCTTCTTCTGTCTCATCTTCTACTCCAAATCTTGTGTATTTTGCTGGAAGTATCTTTCTATATCCTGAAGACTGATATATCTTGATTTATGTATTTGTTTTTGATGCATTTCTCTGCTGCGAAGAGCAGCCCTCTGCACAAGGGCTGGAAGAAGTGACTTTTCCTGCCTGATCTTATCTTATTCCTCCCGATAAGCTTCCTTCCATCAGTCTTCAATGTTTTCTGATGCAAATTCGTAAAACTGGAATTAAAATTCATCCTGCTGCAGTATGTGGTGGTTTCCCTCTCGACAGTTTTCCGAGTGAGAGCAGCAAGTGTGAAGGTGTTGAAAAGCAGCCTGCAGTGCTCCATGTCAGCTGTAGCTCGAGCAGGAAACGCTGCTGTACCAAGATCAAAAACTGCTATTAGCACGGTGTCCAGGGCAATGCTGCCTATTCTTCTTGTTCTGTTAAAGAACCATGCTATTTTCTTGCTTCATTGCTCCATCTGTAGCACACTGGCAGTGGTGATTGTTATTATTGTTATTAAGGGAGAGCCTATCATGCTTTTCAGTGGAAAATTGGATTCTTGACAAGATCGTTTTGCTTGAAGTTTAGTCTTTGGTGGGAAATTTTCACTTTTTTATTAAAAATCATTCAAAGAATATATTTTTTGCCTGGAACTTTTACAAAGTATTTCTTCAGTGCAATGTTGTTAATTTTTATGGGAGATGGGGACAGATGTGTTTATATTTTCTGTCTGTTTTTATGGCTCACTGTTATAGCACTGACTCTTGTGGCTCCTCAGAAAAGCGTTCAAGTGCCAAAGAATGAACAGAGGGCCAGTATCTATTTCACAGTTTTACCAGGACAAATCCATGCTAGCGCCACTGGAAGAAAGGAAGTTTCCTTGTATATCTGTCAGTCTATCCACAGGGCTGCTTGACTGGTTGAGCACTGGGGGCAGAAGCTCCCCAGTGCAGACATGGCTTACATTGGCAGAGTAATAGTAATGTTTCGCCAATCTGCTTCAAACTAGTTTCCCATACTGCATGAGCTATGCCTGGAAGAAAATTCATTTCTGCTACGCTGCTTTTGTCAGAAGAAGAAAAATATCCAGCTTCTCATCAAGACAGTCGTTTGACTGGACCCATGATGTGCAGGCAAGGACTCAGAGGCTGTACCTGGTCCTGACTGTCACCTGGCTCATCCTGCAAGGGGCTTTCTGCTCCTGTTGTTTCCTTGGGGTAAAACCAAATAACACCACTCCCCACCTCCCTGGCTTGGGTCAAACCTGTAAAGGTGCAGGGAGATTTGGTAGTAAAGCAAGTCTCCCTCCTAGGCAGTGACTTTCACGTGAAGGGCTGGGCTCATGGCCTGACCTGCCAGCAGAACAACATTCTGTCTGCCTGGTGATAAAGCCACAAAGCCCTGGAGGCACTCCTGGCACCTCCTGAAGTGCAATCTAAGGTGCATGTCAGCACTGATTAAATGGAAGCTTTATAGAAGGCGGTTTGGACCTTGATTATTTTAGAAGCACCAGCAGTCAGGGAACTGGATCACTTGAGCTGTCAGCTGGGTGATTTAGTGCAACTCCTAGAGGGAATAATGAAGGTTGTGATAAACTGCAGTGTAAGAAGCTGGTAAATAACTTTTATGGAAGAACTGTATTTGGAAACACTGAATAATGGCAACTAATGTCACAGATCTTATGGAAAGGTGCTTTCCAGAGTTATATATTTAAATGGTCGTAGTGGGTCTAAACTGGTCTTTGGTAACTCAGCGGAAATCAATAGAATTACTTCAGGGTTGATTTAAGAAAAGAAAACATCATCAATAATGTTACATATTTATTGATAACGTGAAACAATTAACTGCTTTGGAGAGGAGGAGTAAATGTGTTTATGTTAATGCTGATTTATTACTTTATTACTTCTATAACACAAAACAAGACTTCCAAATCACAGCAACCATTTGTTTTTTTTATCTTGACCTATTTATCAGTTCTTTTTATCATGAAGCCCACACAAATGAGGAGAGGCATTTATTATGTTCTTTTTATTTCACAATGCATAATTCAAATCTGGAAAACCCATTTTCCGGCATAAATACACATTTATTTTTAACGCTTTAATGTGATTTAATTTTCCATAGGTTATTTTAAGAACTGGTCACATTTTGGTCTTCATTTTTATTGTTTTTAAATTCAGAAAACTCCCTAAATTAATGTCCAGTGGAAAATTAGATCTCATGTTCTGGTTGTAGACAGAATTAAATCAATAAATTCTAACTAAAAATTATACATGAGATTCCCTTTATGCTTTCATGAGCCAAATTTCTTTGCTACTCCAGCAAAATTTGCAGAGTAAATAACTGAAGTCACTCTGAAATACTATTTTCTTTTGGGGTGCTATCCCACGGATGCTGGACACTGGACAGGTGCTGGTATTGACTGTAATTAGAAATTCGGCTTGATCACACCTGAAACATCCATACACATGGAGAGAACTTTCCAAAAATCTGTCTGCACAGCTCATAGGGACCTTTTCTGTGCTTCTGTGCACTTTGGGAGAGCAGGCAGCTGACATTTCACTGTGTTGGGGCTGTCCTGGCTGGGTGCAGAACGGTAGCACGGTGATGGATGATGGAGGACCCGGTGTGTGCTGAGCCATCAGACTCAGCCCTGCTCCAGCTGGTGCCCAAATCAGCTCTGGCTGCACAGGGTGGGCTCCTGGCTGCTGCACGGGCTCCACAGGTCTGAGCATGAGTAAGTGGCTGTGATCCCTGCTTGGCCTCTGGCCACTCCTTTTGTCCATGGGCTCTGTAAATCCTCTGCAGCCCTTGTTATTTGAGTCCTCATTATTTACTAGCCTGAACTTCCCACCAGTGGCAGGTCTTGTTCTGCCTGCACCACGCACTGGCACCCAGCCCCTGTGCAGCTCTCGGGGGCTCTGGTGCTTCCCATGATGACCCCAGAGATTTATGTGCTGCTGGGGCCTTGCATTTCCAATGAGCTCTTGTTTCCCTTTGCAGTGTCTGTGGCACAGTGGGATGTGCTCCCATGAGAGAGGCTGGAGACACTGGGGACCCCAAGAGCATCATGACACAAGTACAATCTGGAATAGGTCAGACAGAAGCCTTTTTATCTATGGTCAGTGAGAGAACACTTGGACAGCATCTCCCCTCTGCTCCCCCTTCCTCCAAGTGGTTGCAGAGATCCAGACTATATACTGGCTCAGAAAAAAAAACAAAACAGGTGAAGAAAACAACCATTTAGGCAAAGAAAGGCAGGGAGCCATCCCTGGGGAAGAGAGACTCCTTAAAAAGCTTCTTAACTGCCACAATATTAAAAATGTATCAAAGTAGATAAGGAGCCCTTATGGAGAGATGGCTCTTGGTGGAGCCCACAGGAGTGGCACACTCAGTGTTATCTTGCCTCAGAACTGGGGAGTTGGGAACAATCACAGGCTGTTAAGCCAAAGGGAGCATTCTTCTAGTGAGGATAAACTTCTTAGCCAGCCCTCTCAGATCTTAAAAATAATAATTTTACCACCACAGAGGTAATGTGAGGTGAGTACTGTCTTTTTTACAGGTTGCAATGAATCTGCAATAAGTGTTGAAATGCCTTCATTGTTCTCCCTGCAAAGAAGAAATTTCAAGACCAGAATTATTAGAAGTGTCAGAAAACGTGAAGAGCAGCAGGGAGCTGCTATGGCTTGTAAAGTGGCATAAGGAGAATCTGAGGGATGCCAGGAGGGTGGAAAAAACAGTGCAGTGCTTCTTCTCTGGCTTTTGAATTTCTGGATGACAGCTGAAGTTTGGGAGCATGATGGTCAGTTTTGTGACTCTTCACTGCAGCTCTGTGGGTTTGACTTTCAACTCCTGGGCAGCTTCTGATTGACCAAAGTCAGTTATGATAAACTGCAGTCAGTAATGATAAAACTGTTCTTTTCTGCAAATAGGCAGTATCACTGGATAACAGCCTTGGTGAAGTTTTGTTTAGGACTAATCAGGGATCCTTTTATGATTTTTGGTTTTCCTTTCACTATTTTTCCCCTTAGAAATCCTAATTTTTCAAAATTGAAATGATTCATGAGCCAGGATCTTCTCTAACTCAGCCAAAGCATGGAACTGCTTTTTCAGAATGTGTATGACAGTATTTTTTGACACTTTTTACCTGAAATATTAATATTTTTATTTCAATTGAAGTCACTTTCTACTTTGAAGTTTTAAGGTAATTGAGATCAGAAGATTTAAATGAAAAAAATTAAAATAGAAACAAAATATTTAAAAATTACAGCAAAACACTCTAAGTGACCTAACCTGAACATTTTGTTCAGCTTTCAGTTTGCAAAATTTATAGATTTTCCTGATTTGACTGCACCACAGGAGCAAAGCATCGACAAACCAGAATTCTTTGATTGGTGCAGGGGCTCCTCCTACCCTGCAACAACCACATAAAATTGTGACAAAGCAAAGTCATCCCTGAGCAATAGGACTTTTGGTGGTACCCACAGTGTATTCTGACATTTCCAACAATTTTGTGAAGTAGCAAGTTTTCCCTCTATTCTCTTTATTCCTGCCTTTTGGAAGGAATGCTACTGAAAACAATTTATTTGGAAGAAATTAGCAAAAGGCTTCTCATAGGTGCATTAATTGATTCAGGCAGCAGCATAAGTAGCATATATAATGTAGATGAGAATATGAGAGAATAAGAGCAGATCAGAAAATCAGCAATTGCAGTCAGGTTAGTTGGTCCTTTCTGGAAACCAGCTGTTCCCAGTCCCCTGTGCCTTGCCTTTCCATAATGCTGAGTTGAGCCGGCCCCATCCCTGACCAGACAGGACTTTCAGAGATCCCATCTCAGCACCAAGTGAGGGCACTGCCCTTCACGGCCAGAGGCAGCAGGTTTTGCTCCTGCCCTGCAAAGGGTGAGTGCAATGCTCTAGTGCTGCTCAAACCAGCATGGGTGTACTTGCCAGCCCCAGAAAATCTGTACACAGGTAGAGTAATGCAGTTATCCACTGCTCTGGGTTATGCTGTCATTCTGTATCAAGACAAATTAGTGTACTCGGAAGCAATCAGAAGTAATTACTCTTTAAGAAACAATGGGCATCACTCTGTGGCTTCTACCTGACAGCTAAAGGACTTGGCTTCCTCTGAAAAACCCATACAGCTTAATCTTCTTGTGTCAGATCATATTTCCTTGTCTTCTCTTGGTAAATGTTTACATTGCTGCAGTAAAAGGGGCACTGCATGATCTCGGCTGAGAGGGGACTGTGTGTTTAGAGATAGTAACGGGAGCCTGCATCTCTGCTATCACGAGATGAGTGCAGGGAAGGTTTGCAGGTACAAAATAGCACCTCTGCAGGGGCTTGAGTGGTCCCATTCTCAGGAGTAAATCCTCATTCAGTGAAGTCAGCTCCTACTGTTAGATAAGCTGACTCTGCGGCACAACAATGATGGGGGATAAAATGATAGGAAGTGAGCACAGAGACCTGGCTGTTCTTTTGCTCTTTAGGGAAGATGCTCAATGACATTCCAACTGATCCATTTTAGGAGTGTAGATACACACACTGAACCCTGCTTTTGTCACCCCTACTGCTGCATTCCGATCACCACTTGTCATTTTTAAGTGTTTCTTTAAAGACTGAACCCTCCTCAAAGGTTCCAGTGGCTTCTCTGAAATCTGATAGAAATCTAAAGTCAATGTGTGTGCCAGTCAATGACTTCGATTTACACTCTCCAGGAGGAACTGCAGGATTCATCTCAGTGGAGATGAAGAGAAAGAATGGCAGACTGAGATCCAAGTGAGCTCCATACTTACAGGGATAAGAAAGAATGACTTTTTCTTACGTAGTAAAAAAAGCAATTCTAAATTTCAGATCCTGATCCTTTCAGCTGCCCTTAGACACTTACTTCAACTTTTTGCAACTTACCTTTGCAGTAGCTGGTGAGAAAAGAAAGCTAAGTAACACTAAAGTGATTTTGTGGTTAACTCAGTTATGCAATGCATAGAAAATCTGGATTCAGCTCCCAGCTTTGTCTTGGATGCGCTGTGTAATTGAATACACAGTGTCTGTTCCCCTCAGTCCTCCCTCCATCAGCTAAAACTGAGAACATTTCCATACCATCAGAAGGTGAGAGATCAAAATAGACATAGGCCAGTAAATACTATTCTTTAACTGTGTTTTACTCTTTCTGTGAGAATTAACAGTGAGACAAGACTTCTAGGGACAGTCTCTTTCTTAAGAACAAAATTTAGTTGACCTTCATTAGTCTTTTACAAAATACTACAACTCTCAGCAGACTTTCTAATGCTTGATTTCTTCATCAAGAGGGTGGTGTAGCACTGGAAGAGGTCACCAAAAGTGGTTGTGAAATTTCTGTCTTTACTTATTTTTAAGAGGCTGTGGGGCCAAGCCGTGGTTGACCTGATCTGGTGTTGGCAGCACTGCTGCTTCGCGTGGGAGGCTGGACTGCAGATCTCTAGAGGTCTCCTCCAACCAGCATTTCTGTGACTCTGTGAATCTAATTAGCTTCATCCTACATGGAAATATCAAAGTTATTTTAGGAAATATCTGTATCTTTGTGCAGTGGAAGCAAAGAAGATAAGTGTTTATTCTCCTTTATTACTAGGATTGAGTAAGTATTCTACCAAAGGCAAACTCTTGAATACTCCTGCTTTGTGGCTCTCTCAAAGCAAAACTAAAGACAGATATTAGATTAGATTGGATATGTTATCAATTTTTCAAATTAATTTTTCTATTATATCCATTGGTTATGTGTATTACATAATAATTTATTTGACAACACCATCCTGGTATCACTTCTGTATAATAACACTAAACGAAAAAATTGTCAAGCATTAACTCTACAAACATATTGCAAACTGGAGTTTAAGTATGTCAGTGTCTTATGAGGATACTTGAGGCTGAAATATCTTCCCTACCTACAGACTTTTCAAACTAATACATATATGCTCTACAGAGTTAACAGCTGCTGCTATTCCACTAATGGGAAGTATTTTCTCTCTCTTATATTCCAAATAAATCATTATTCACATCTTTCTGTCTTATGTTCAAGGTCCAAATAGTCCCATCCCTGTAATAGAAACCAGTAGAACTTAATGAGTTCTCTCAAAACTCAGTGACTTGTGTGTACTCTCCTCTAGCTATTAATGCTAAAAGCTCTCACATAAAGAAGAAGAACTGTAGTGTAGTAACAACATGAGGTTCTCATTTTATATTTTTGTGTTTACTACTTATTACAATTTCACGTATATGAACTGATATAAAAAGAGTGTGCATACATATTTACAAGGATGCACAATGCAATGAATTCTGCACCATTCTATTAATGAGCTTTTGAATCCTGTTTTTTTGGTGGAGAGAATTATTGCATTTGAGTGTCGCTTGGTCCCTATGCATATATGAAAGAAGTATGAATGTCATATGCCAGGAATTCGGGAAATGAAAGATGCAGAAATTCAAGGCACTGAGTGGATGTTGGCCTTGATTTCCTCCTGTTATCCTACTGGTATCTCACATGCACATTGAATACCTAAATTCTCCATCCCTGCAGTTTTTGTCCTGAGAAAAAATGTAGTAAGTGTACTAAACAGTAATTATTTTCCTTCAATGTGCATTAATAATTTAAATGTTCCTTTTAAGCACAAAGGTCTGGCTTGTTATTCTGTGTGTATGCTGGGAGAAAAGGGTAGGAAGAGAAGCAATGACAGCACTATTTTGGCTGGGACTTTGGGAGCTCCAGTGATGAACTGTGCAAGCTGCCCCAGCAGGAGCTCCAGCCTCGTGGCTCCCCAGGTGAACTGGAGCTGATCCATTTCATCCATGCTTTGGGCTGGTGATGCCCTGCCCTTGGGACCTCGCCACTCCACCAGCAGAACACATGGAACACAGGGAAAGGTGCACGCTCTGCTGTCCTGCGGAGCATCTGAAGGGAAGTGTTTTTCTGAGGACACAGATTCCCTAGGAGGGAGACTCACCCATGAGAGAGGTCTGTTACAGGGCTCTCCTGAGGTGCAGCCGGGGGCAGGGGCACACGTGGGCAATGAGTGCCACAAGTCAGGAGGAGAGCACACGGTGACTGGATTGTGGGGTCTCCATCTCCTACAGCCAGCTATCATTGTGGGACTGGGGAGGACATTTGCCCAAATGGCAGAAGACAAGGCAGAAGCACCAAATCAGAGTGGGCTCTATTCTTCTGGCTGGGATTTTTTTTTTTTTTTTTAAGGTGTACTCAATATACTGATCCTAGTTTCAAGAGATAAACAGCAGTGAAGGGTACTGTGCCTGCCAGAGCTGCCTGGGCTGGCTCTGGAATGATATGTGAACACAGATACTCTCTCTTCCTTAGAGGTCCTTGCACTGTGCTTTTTGCCATTACATCCAAAGAGTGTGGATGCAGGGATGTAGCAAACAGCTGCCTTGTGTCACTCGCTGTCTCGTTCTCTGCCTGGGCAGGGAGCAGTGTTTCAGCGGGGGATGTCTGTCGAAATCTGTACTCTGCTCTGTGTTTATGTTGGAAATGGAAAGATCAAAGCATGGAGTTAAAAATGGAGACAGTGTAATTAGGGACCTCCTCTCGTTCCGAGTCACATGTGCATGTACATGTACTTACACACATGAGATCCTCCTGCCCTCATTGTTGCATCCTGGGGCAGGAGACAGCTCTGAATCGAGCTGTTCCTTGCCATGGCCATCAGAGGTCAGGGCTGCCTTGGAAGGGAAGTGGCTTAACCTTATCTGTGACTAATATGCTGTCTGCAGGAAAGACCCAAGACCAGGTGATGATAGTGGCCCTGTTGAGTCAGAACAAAGCCCTGCCCAGCCTGGTGTCCTGCCTCAGACTGCAGTGCTGGGAAGTGTAAGAAAAGGGCAAAAAACGGTACTGGAGTGAACTCCTTTTTCTGATGTCTTTCCAGTTTCTGGTGCTCAGTGTGGAGGCACTTCCTGAGCTCCAGGCTGTATGTGAATTGCAGTATGTAGTGGCTGTTAGATTCCCATGAATTTATCTCATTTTTTGAATGCACTCATTCCTTTGGACTCTACATCAGTGAACATCCACATTCAACTACCAACTGTAAAAAACGTTTCCTTTTTATTATAAAAAGAGCAATTACTCCATTTGCTTTCTCATCCCACTCCATGCTAAATACCTCAATCACATCCAAGTTCAGCTATTGTTTGTCAAGCAAATGAGTCCTTGTGTATGAAATCTCTTCTACTACAGAAGCCATTTGATGTTCTTGTTGCTTCTCCTCACTCTAATGTACCTATTTGAGATTGCACAAACAGAATTGCAGGCAATGCTCAAGACACAAGCACACCGGGGAATGACAAAATTGCAGAATAATGTTTTCCATTTTGTTGCCTCTTCCTTTCCCATTTGTCCGTAGCAGTGTGTGAGTTATCAAGTCGCTCTGTTGTTAGAAGGGCCTACAGGGAGAGCCTCACAGACTCCTTCTGGAGGAAGGATGTGGATAACAGGACATGATTTATCTGTTTAATTTATGTTGGACCGTTTGATTTTGCAAAATTAACTTCCTCCCTGAAGAAAGATGTCAGATGAAATTTTCAGCTGAAAGGTGCAAGGGGAGAGTGAGGGATTAGTGTTCAGAGCAGTGCAAAGTTGTGTGCTTTGATCCTTCTGCACACTTACTGCTCTGCTCCACCATGTGTCTTGCCTATAGGACACAGTTTGGGGGCAAGACTGGGGGACTTATCCAAAAACTGCCAACCAGATTGTTTCCCTTGGATCAGATCCTATCGAAGCAGTTCTGTCCTTGGCTTTTCACATGCAAAAGAAGCACTTTATTAAAAGAAACAAGATACTTCCCAGAGTCTGACAGCTTGCATTTTAACTATCACCCCTAACAAGGGACCTTAAAACTGACCCCAAGACTTAATTTAACCATTACAATTCCATTAGTCTAATTTGTCATGAAACGTCTTTAACTAATTACCTGCATTTGTAAGTTAGTCCACATGTCATGAGATAAGAAGTCAAGCATAGTCATAGGTCACTGCTCTGGGCTGCCATCACATAACACAGACCCTAGATGAAAGGGAATTCAGAGTTGATAGGGAGAATCCAAATGACAGCTACTCAGCCAGTACAAGGCAGATGTGGCTGTAATGTAAAAATTGGACCATTGTCTTAGAAGTGGTGTTTTGGAAAAGATGGGGCATGCCCTCATTAGCAGAATAAGGTCTAGGAAGACTGAGCATTCCTCGTAAGCATTTGTCTTGAAGGTGGTAATTTGATAAATACAGGTCTCCACTAAAACCATTTGCTAAATTTGGCAGACAACAGTATTAAATATTTATGACTGAACTTAGAGCTGTCCCTTTTCAAAGAGACCTGATTATATCCTGAATGGCACTTTAAAAAGCTCATTTGGGAACTTTTGTTGGTTTCCTCAAACAACAAATGTTGAAACAGAGGAAAAGACCAATTAGGAGTCTGATTAAAGGTTGCTCAAACCTTTCACTGAATAGTTTGGATTTGGCTCCCTATTACTTGTTGGAAATCTGCCCATGAATTTATAGTAGGGAGCTACAACATGCTGTGTGCCACAAACACCTCTCTCTCTTAGATTTAGGCAACTGTAAACTTCCCCTCATTTCTCTTGTTCCAGTGCCTGTGACTTTCCCCCTGAGACTAGATGAGGAGAAGGATATGGTACATGATTAATGCAGGATGAAGCATTCAAAAAATGTTCTCATTCTTGTTCCTGTTTCCTTCCTCACTGAGCGGAGGTGCAGAGGGAGGTCGCCGAGAGTGATTCCCCCCATCAATACAGTGTCACCATCACACTTTTGGCTGCTGGTGCTGGGTGTGAGGGGTAATTAAATCCCTGCCTCCACCCCAGCTCCCCGTCCCTTCGCAGTTCCTTACAGACAGCAGATGCCATTGAATTCTTCGCTTCCATCACTCATTGGATCAATACAAAGGGCCGGCAACGACACAGTTATACTGGTCAGGCCAGCCCTACCTTTGTACTCCCTAAGTACAGGCTCTGTCCAAGCCATAAATCACAGCTACTCTAAATTATAGAGGCTGCCAACACATCAGAGGCCTGGAGTGGGAGCTCCCTGTGATCACAGCAGGGAGGGGAGGATAAGGAAGGCCCTGACCAAGCTGTCTATTCGGTACTCAGGAGCTTTATTCAGACAGCAAGGAAGAGTGCCTGGGAGCCTCTGTGCTCCTCTTGCCTGCCGCAGTGGCTCAGCAGTGTTCTGGGGTTACCTGCTGTCCTCAGGAAAAAATCGAAATCCTCCTTCTAAAGGCCATAAGGCAGTCACCGGGATTAGGAAGAAACTTCCTTTGCTGGCGTATTACTGCAGACTTTATTCCTGCATGTAGTACCCTTCTTTCCATCCCTGTGGGGAGAGAGGACTGACTCATTGATTTGCATTTTCCTCTTACCATCAGCTCGCTCTGGGGGTGCTCAGTCCTCTGTGAGAGGAGGAAGGGCACAGCCCCTGCCGTCCCCAGCTCCTGCCACACAACCCTGAGCCATCACACTGCTCTGCAGTGTGCACACCGTGGCACTTCTTTCTTTCCTGTGTGGAAGTTCACCTGCTATTTTCTACCAATATTCCTCCAAATCTTTCAAGGTAAATGAATCTTCAGATCTCCAAATCTTTAGCCTGTCTGAAACCAGCATAAAATATCTACCAGTCTGCAATGAAAAATCACAGACAATCCATCCTTTCGATCTCTTGCTTTTATCCTAAGCTGATAAGGGAGGCCCTCCTGTGCTTGTCAGCTTTGCATTCTTGGAGTGTGCAGCGTGGCTGAGGATTGCAGATTAAAGGTGAAGAGTTGAACAGGGAAAAAATGCAGGAGTGAAGCAGCTGTTTAATGAGATAGAGGGGCTTTCCTCTTGAAAACTGCTTATCCATATCCTGTCTCTTGGTAATTGCAGAGTATTTTCTTTATGGAGAATGCTAGCACTGTTTTCCTGGTTTAATATATTTTACCCACTTGCATGATCATCTTTTCACTTTGGTAGGTGAAACCATTATTTATGAAATTGTGAATGTTAACAGCATTTTTTTAAGCTGCTTAGTACTGTCCTGTGCATCTTTTGTCTTTTAGTTAGAACAAAGTTCAAATGTGCTCAGGAGTTAAAGCTCAATGTGTAACTAAGCTTGAGCCCTTGCAGTTCCAGGTTTGGAAACTCCTTTCCACTCAAGTCTCTCCCAGTCTGTAACAGACCATCAAAAATTGCTAATCCAGATATTGGATTGAATTGACTTTCAGTGGTAGGATGTGCTGTGCTAATACTTAGAACCAAACATTTGAAAGACAAGCCCTGGCAGCTGTTTTAGCCTGCTCATGTCAC
>VYZR01070854.1:0-12333 GCA_013400675.1 Oxylabes madagascariensis
GGTGTTCTTATCTTAGGACAAATGACATTGCCCCTCAGGGACAGGAAAGGGAGGGTGTGTGCATATGTGTGACACACATGCACCAAAGACCAGGATATCTTTTGTTTCACTCACATGGTGTCCCGTATTTCTCCAGCCAGTTTTTCTATTTCTGCTTAGATGTATGCATATTCTCCAAAGTAAACAAACCTGTGTTTTTGAAGGAAGATATTTTATCTATTGGGGATCCAATGTAACATGTAGGAACTTAAAAAAGAATACAAGACAATATTTAAAAAATATGTTGTTGTTCCTCATGTAGCAGAATTTAAATTGAATTTTTTTAATTGATTGTAATCATTACTTTTAATTTTCCTCTAGAAAGTGCTTGCTACAGTTCAATAATGGAGGGAAGAAACAGCTGGTCTGTGCATTTGTGAGCGAGCAGCATTTAATAAGGTAATATGTTCATTTTCTAGGTGTCAGGAATTATGAATTTATGCCAGGTCAGATTAGTGCACATGTTTTCACACAGCACAGTGAAGAGCTCCATAAGTGAGCACTGTGGTGTTTAGGATGCTTGTGAAACATCTACGTCTGGAATAAGAGGAGAGCCTCTGTGTTATGGAGATGTTATGGAGATGCAGCCTTTTAGAACAGAAGTGACAGGTCACATTTAACTCACACCTCAGTATTCTCCCCAAATAACCAAAACCAACACAAAGCTGCTGGCTGTAAAAAATGTGACTGGTGCACAAGCCTCAGGCTTCTATCATTCTCCTACTACAAAGTGCCCCACAGCATTTCAGTAATATGAGTGAAAACTAATTTTCCTTCTTCTGCCAAGATAGCAGTATGATATTGTGTTTGTAGTGCAGATAAAAAACAGACATCAAACTCTATTAAACTTTGGGCTAGACTTTTTTGCTTCTTCCCATAACCAAATAGTAAATATTGACTGAAGCAAGTTTATCAATATTTATTTTGAGGGAAAATAAATCTTCCTGTTTGAGAAACTATAAAGCCAATTTTGTCAGGGAAGGAGATGACTCAAATGGTAAATTTCCCAATCATAATCTCAATGGCTTTCAGCAAACAGAGAACATAAAAAGGGAATGATCCACTAGGGAACATCCAAAACTGACTTCCAGAGGTAACCAGATGTTAATGCCAGATGGGTGCCCAACAACTTCTGCTTTTAGACACACTGCCATTTTTAGAACTGTTCCATGAACTTCTCCATTTAGAAGGTGATGATGCACTTGTGCCTGTAGAGAGACAGGAACTGCATGGTTTAGGCACCTACTGCCCAGACAGGACAGAGGAGATGGCTTGGGTGCAGAGTATGATGCCAGTCCAGCCTAGAAGATATTTACTTCATATGCCAAACACAAGGAGAACACAGGCTTGTGAGGGAAAGGGAGAATTGGGAAAGCAGACCTTATGTGAGCAGTGAAAATAATTTACTTCTCAGCCCAGAGAGATCGCAGAGGGACAAAGAGGTGTGAGACAAGAATAGAAATAGCTAGGCAGTCTGCACAACTGTAACTGGGGAGAAACAACTGACCTTATTCAGCTAATGAGATGTGAGCCAGCGCTCCTGCCAGCACAGGGAGGAAGGGATGTCCCTGGTCCTGAACAGGGACAGAGGACAGAGCAGGCACAGTGGTGGAGGGACACAGTGCTGTGCAATGTGCTCTGGAGTGACCCTTCTTGAGCAGGGCAGTTGTAGCAGATGACCTGCTGCAGTCCCTTCCATCCTGACCCATTCTGTGAGACGAGCTGGAGCTCTCAGGCCTGGCACACTACAGTCCGCAAGCAGGAGGTTCAGAAAACTGGCCAAGACCCTAATCTCAGCTCTTGTATTCTATTTTTTCCTGCTCAGCTCTGCTCTTTATCTCTTTGCCAGTGCACAAAGACTTTGTGGATCTATGCATATCAGGGAAAGGTCTGAGTCAGCCCTGAATTTGCTGACCCTTGACTAGAGGAAGTGAGTTGTGGCACTGAACTGGTGCCTTGTGCTTACTGAGGCTGGACCGGGACTTTGCTGTCACTTGTTTTTTGAGGCTCTATCCAAGACTAGAACAGCTTTCCCCCTTTCTTCCACCCTCTCACTGGAAAATCACATACTCTCAGGGGTAGAGATTGACTTACTCCTCTCCTTACTCTCTCCTTACTCCTCTACCCCTTTCACTGGGAGGGAGAGAAAAGAATTGTCTTGAGACCAATAAATGAAGAGTTCTGCCAACATGATTTAATAATGACTGTATAAAGTGTCAATTATTAAATGTTCCATACCAGTGACAAAGAAAGGAGGAGATGGATTACCAGTTCAGCGACACATTGGAAAATACGCTTAGATGAATACTCAAATTCTCAGGTTAGAGATTACTCCATTGGATAAGACAAGAGCACCTGGAAAGGTGCAAAACATAATCCTTCTTGAGGCAGGAGGAATAATTTGCCTAAAAGCACTTCAACTAATAGTTTTGACTGATTCTAAACTGTGATCCTTGAATTATTTTCTGTTGACCTTTAGGAAAGTACCTGAGTATCAGGAGGATTTGGAGGGCTCCAAAAGCAATGCTGTCACTTGCTTTGTTTTCAGCACAAAGCTCTGATCCCTTGGATACTACTCATTAAAGTATGTGCATCTGGGAGAAACAAGAGGGTAACTATCTCCTTCAGAAATATTTTGTCTTCAGAAATTTTCTGGACTGTTTATATGAGCATAAAAGGTGAGATGTTTTAATGGTGGAATCACTGTCAGCTCCTGCAGAGTAAAAAAAAAGCCTATCAAAATCCAACCAGTGGTAATCATCCTAAGCTGTTAAGGTGGACTGGATAGCCATTGTTCCTCATTCTCTGTGAGAACGATGACCACTCTCATGTCTCTCAGTCTCTTAGTGCCTGACTGCTTAAAAGCCTGTTTGCATGCCCACATTTTGGTACTTGTGAATTTGTGGCTTTAGGAAGCCAATGTGTGTCACTTTCCCTTCCTATAAAGTCTCTTTCTCACATTGTTGCTACAATGCCACAACATTGCTTCCTACCTCTTACAGATGTGTTTGTGTGTGCGTGTGCTGCACAGGTGACAAGAGAAGTCTGCAGCCGCAACTCAGCCCAATCTCCTGTACTAGATCAGTATGCTGGCTGGAGACATCCTGCTAGGGTAATGCACTGGCTGGAGACGTCGTCCTGACTCCACTGAAAAGGGAGGCTTTGTGTTTTAAGAAATCAGGTCTTGTCCCCTCTGCCTTCTTTCTACAGTGGTTGTTAGGAAGGCAGCTAGGGTGACCTTTACTCCCTGTTGAATTACAAGCTTTTGCATTCCTTATTTCCTCTAGAGCTCTAGCCCATTTTTCCCTCCTAGAAACCACACTGATTTTCCAAAATGCTCCCATTTATCAAACAGTGTCCTGAGGTTTTTCCTAAGAAGGGNTGGAGACATCCTGCTAGGGTAATGCACTGGCTGGAGACGTCGTCCTGACTCCACTGAAAAGGGAGGCTTTGTGTTTTAAGAAATCAGGTCTTGTCCCCTCTGCCTTCTTTCTACAGTGGTTGTTAGGAAGGCAGCTAGGGTGACCTTTACTCCCTGTTGAATTACAAGCTTTTGCATTCCTTATTTCCTCTAGAGCTCTAGCCCATTTTTCCCTCCTAGAAACCACACTGATTTTCCAAAATGCTCCCATTTATCAAACAGTGTCCTGAGGTTTTTCCTAAGAAGGGTATCCAGGCCCAGGAATAATGCCTCAGACATTTGTGCTCCATTTCTAAAGTAGAAAAAGAAAGCAACATGATCCAACTTGCTGTCTTCATGCCATTGTTACTCTGCATAATGAAGATTGAACTGGCAGGATCTACACTAATTACCACCAGAGTGAGGACATAAAGAATACGTAGAAGAAAAAGCACATAGCAAATTTAGAACTAATATTGCAGTAAAGGGGTACCAACTGAAGGGGAGGACCTTTAAAATCCAATGTTATCTAATGAAATACAATGTTAACATTCCATACTGTACAGAAGAGTTTCCTTAAGGCTATATTCCGCCATGGCAGGATTTATCTCTGTAGGTGAATGGAGAGGAAAGACAATTGCCAAGAAGAACAGCCACAAGCGAGTTATTCTCTCTTCCTGTGCTGGCAGTGACAAGTGGCAGAAGAAAGATCAATCATCACCCTCCACTCTGCTCTCCAGGATCTGAAGCGGTTTTACACAGGACCTGGAGGAAATGGAAGATGCTTGGAAAGGTGATTCTAACAGCTAAAGGTTGTAAGGATTTTCCCCAAATGGAGGAACTTGTTGAGGACCCTTGAGTTTGTGTGTATCCAGTTTTTCTATATGATCTCTAGCCCAATCCTCCTTGACAAAGGGCAGCTCTTCTTTTCTGCAGACTTTCTCTCTTGCCTCTAGGGTTTGGGATTCCTGAGGGCTGGTCTTAGCAGTAAAGACCACAAAGCCATTCAGTAACTCCACCTTCTCTTATCTTTTTGTCACCTGGCCACCAGTGAGTCATCTATGAGTTCTCCACACTGTTGTCCAAATCAATGCCAGGCTTAACCTGTGCCAAGGGACAGAAAGAACCTAATAGTGAATGAAAAGAGGGTTTTTTTTCCCAATAAAAGTGTGAGGATGGTGGTGGGAATGTTTTGAAGAAAAGGCTCTGGGGAACTATTTAACATCATGCTTGTAGATCGAGGGCCTTAATAAAATAAAAAGAGCAAAGAGAAGACTATGTGCAACCTCATGATGAATGAATATGCCTGCTTAGTACTTCAGGGATGGATTAAGCTGTTCAAAAAGCATTCAACATTGGCTAAAGAACTGTAATATATGTGAAATTCCACAGTTAATGCATCATTAAATAATTTGCTGCAACTGATTTATAGGTGCAATATACTACACTATGTCAAACAGTGCAGGATAATAAATGGTATCACAAAAATATACTATTGAAACTTTTGTTCTAATCGGTCTTTTGAGTTTTAGTAGAACATAGTTCTGCAGAATTGTCCTGTTGATCCTGATAGAGTAACATGTAAAATCTTCATGCTACATATATATTAAGACCTTTTCTTAAGCAATCTGGGTTGTGGTCCAGTGAATCAGGCACTGGATTGTGACTTGTGGTACCTGCACTCTGGTCCTTGCTCTGTCATTGAAACTCTAAGCTGCTGACCCAAGTTTTTCCAGGGTGAGTGCCATAATGCCCACTTTGAGACCTGTGCTCTCTCTTTCCATGGACACAATGTACAATCCCACCACCTACCTGCATATATTGGACACATAGGGGCAGGGAAGGGGATGATAACCATCAACCTGTGAATCCAACCTTCACAGGACTTGGGTGGCTTACTCTTTCTGTGGAACATCTTACAACTCCCCATAATCAGTGTTTGAAAAAGAAATGCTTGTTCCTTCTCTTCCAAAAGAGAATATTCAGGGCAAAAAACAATCCATATGTCCTGTCCTGTTCGTGCATCTTTTCAGTGTTAAATTCTCTACAGAAGAAGCGAATGGTCTTGGTTCCCTTTTGATCTTGCCCAAAATGTTCTTCCCCTCATCCTTCCACCCTCCACTTTCCAGAATGTGCCTAACCTCAGAGTTGCAGGGTCTTGCTAAGCAAGATTCACAGTCACTTTGACTGAAGGAATATTCTCACTTGTAGAAAACAATGATTTACTAGGCCAGGTAAGGAGAAGAGTAGTTTGATCTTGAAAAACTGGTGGTGAGACATTCAATTGAAGGAGGTCCTCTCTTCTGCTCTCTATATGACAGTGTTTGTACTTTGAAATGTCTCTTTTGGGACCAATGTAAAGGACCCTGATGCTTGCTGGTGCACTTAGATTCACCACTCTAATGGATGAGATAATTGTAATTAATAATTTATTTGATTAATTTAACCCCTTTAAGCTTTTGTGCTCTTCAGTTTGCAAACAAGACTATTTTTTTCCATATTTCTAAATTATTAAGCAGGCATTTTATTCAGCTATATTTCAGCCTACAGAAAATAATTGCTAAGTTTTATTTGGATCTGTTGCTCATACTGTGTGATTGGTCATGCTGTAATTAAGAACAGTATTCTTTCACATTTTGTTAGAGTCCAGAGTATGTCAATGAGCTCTAATTACAGAATCACAGAATATGCTGAGTTCAGATCCTGGCCCTGCACAGAACCATCCCCAAGAATCACACCATGTCCCTGAGAGCATTGTCCAAAAAGCTTCTTGAACTCTGTCAGGCTTTGTACTGTGACTGCTTCCCTGGGGAGGCTGTTCCAGAGCCCAAACACCCTCTGAGGGAAGAACCTTTTTCTAATGTTCAACATAAACCTCCCCTGACACAGCTTCAGGCCAGTCTCTCAGGTCCTGTTACTGCTCACACAGAGAAGAGATCAATGCCTGCCCCTCCCCTTCCCCTTGCGAGGAAGCTGTAACTGCAGTGAGGTCTGCCCTCAGTCTGCTCTCCTCCAGGCTGAACAGACCATCTGACCTCAGCCTCTCCTCGTATGGCTTCCCCTCAAGGCATTTCACCGTCTTTGTGGCCCTCTTTGGGACAGTCTCTAATAGTTTCAGTGTCTGTCTTATATTGTGGAACACAAAACTGCACACAGGACTCGAGGGGAAGCTGCCTCAGTGGAGAGCAGAGCGGGACAATCCCCTCCCTTGACAAGAGACTTCACCAGGTTCCTCCATCCTCACTGCCTGCTCGTTGTCCAGGAGCCCCATGCAATCTCAAGTCCAGACCTTTCGTCTTGGTCTGCTCGAAGTTGTAAGTGTACCTGTTTCAGTTCTGCTCCCAGATTGTTGCTCAGGTTTCCTGGGTTGACAGCGGACCTGAGTTGTTACTTTCCTTTATGGTTTCTGGACTGCTGATAGAGGCTGTCACTGCCACTGCTCTGTCTGGGATGCCCAGCTCAGACACGTCAGGGCCATGCCCAGTCAGTCACTCAGGTCACTGCCCTGCTCGTGTTGGGGCCATCCTCAGCTCCCAGCTTGCCTTCCCTTGTGAGGTCACTCAAATCTTGCAGTTCTCTGGTAAATGTTTTTTACTGGAGTAATCCTGAGCAGAGTGTTTAGTACAAAACATAAGAGAGAATCTCTCTGCCTTGATTAAAGGAAGAATTAAAGTGTCTTTTAGAAGTGATTTTGGGATTTTAGAGAAGAAGCTGATTCATATTTTGAATGAAGCTTTAAATATCTCTAAGTGCCTGTCTGCAACAGTGTTTGTAAGCAGTGATAATGGAGAACTCTTATGTTTAATAAATAGGAGGTGTCACTAATGTAAATGCAACTTAAGCACTAGAATGAAGAGCTTCTGCGAAAAGAAGGATCCATATCTCCTGAGTAGATTCTTAGTATTGGTCAAAACCAGACAGTTTTTGAAGGACCAATTATTTAAAAATAACCTTTAAGGGTGATGATGTTTTGAGATGGATATGTAACTCCTTTATCATTTGCGTGATTTAGAAACTTCTTTTTAGATATCAGGAAGTCTCACTATCTAAGGGAAAGCTTTTCAAACGCCTTTGAGTTGCACAGCACTGACCTATGAGACCAGATGCAAAGGATGCAAAGGAAAAGATGGTATTCCACTGGGGAAGGGGAGGCAGACATTAAAATGCTAGGTTTGGCCAGACTGAGCATGGCAGTGCCCTTTTCAGAATATATGCTGTACTGAAGTTGATGGGAATGCTGTTCTGAATTACAAGAGGACGAAGCACCAGGCACCCTAGTGAATTCTAGAGCACACAGGACTATTACCAAATTTTTACAACATAAGACTAGCTCTCTGGCAGTGCAAATCAGCTTACTCATGTGAAAGACATGATCTCAGTTGAAGTAATGTTACAGTTATGCTACTTTACGGTGTATTCCAGCTGAAAATCTGTCTGAGAGTATGTGCTAACCTCCCTAATTGAGAGAAAATGTTACCAAGATTAAATACTGACCTAGACATCACCATCATCTCTTTAATACCAATCTTTAGTGTACCATATGCCTGATAAAATACAGCTAGTGCAAAATAAGAAAACTGCTGCCAAGATGGAGAATCTGTTCAAGGAGTCACTTTTCTTTAAGCCTTGGAAATACACTAACTCTGAGAAAACAGGCACTTGGAAAGGACCTTGGTGAGCTATGGTCCATTGTCAGAAATGTTGCAGCTAATTAGCAGCCAGAGTTTCCAGAGAGAACAAGCTCTGAAATGATGGAATGGCTCCTTGCAGAGCCTCAGCCCCCAAGAGTTTTGATGCTGACACAGTTACTGATGCGACTTCTACATTAAATTAATCTAAAGAGGGAACCACAACAAAGGACTTCTAAATGAAATGAATGTTCAGTAGCTCACGCCTGTTTGACAAGTGCTTACTGACCACTGCTTTTTCAATTGTTGCATTTTCAGAACATGTAGTCATGGTGGAAAACAAAATTTTATGGCCCTTCTACTTCTGTAAGTCACTTACTACTATTATGAATATTCTGTGGGTTGTGTAAGAGCTGATAATTTTCTTTTTCAGCATAGAAGAACTTCTGCTTCTGTCATAAAAGTATTTGCACTGAGTTGTCCAAGTTTTCTCCACATGTAGTGAGTTATCCCAGCAATTCCAAAAAGCTTCTGTATAGTCATCTTCAGGATATCTCCTGTTGGCTCTCAGTGAGTAAAGATTCCAAACCACTGCTGTATCTGACAGACAGAAGAGTCCTTGAGATCCTTCTTTACTTTCAACTGCACAATTTTGATGCACTTTCCCGAGAACAAGATAAGAAATCATGTAACTTGCAGTTAATCTCAGTGATGAAGCTATCCAGCATGGAATGAATTAGCTGCCACTATCTGAAAATCATTTGTGTGAGGTAAAAGCATTTTAAGTGATGAACTAAATATCATGGCTCTAGTTGCATGAATGAACAAATAAAAAAGAATGGTATTGCCACATAGCTTGGTGAATCTTCCAATCTTTCCTGTGTACAGATGTGTAATCTCAACAAAGGCCTCTTTGTTTGCGTTCAGTTTTTAATTTTTATTTCATCCTTGGAAGAGTTATGTGTAGGCACAACAGCCTTCCTCCAGTAAACACTCCTTCAGTATTATCCAAGCTGGATGTGATTCAGACAAATGAAGCAAAAAATCAGCTTCTCATATGTGGGCAGAATGAACAGAATTGCTTCCTTCTCCTGGCACAGTCTACCTCATCTGAGGTGCTTTTGAAGAAACAATTTTTTGTTCTTTCATGTTTCAGTTATTTTTTCTTCCTCCAGGTCAGTCTGCACAAAAAGCAGAAATTGGGAATTAATTATTGCTACCTGTGCTCCTTCGAAGCTTGTTTCTGCAAATATTGTTACAGTCTGGGTTTGTCCTAGGTTACAGTGTAAAATTATGCCCAAGGTANCATTCCTGCAATTTAAATGAACAATTGGTACTTTGCTGACCCCATTTTCTTGTAGCTATTTCAGGAATTAGAGTGGCTAGCAGAGACTTACTGGCAATAACAGCTGATAGTGCATGGCAGAATGATTACCCTGTTCATTCCCTGTCTGTTCTCAAACTGCAACTGTGTTTAAAGGGGAAAGAAGCTTCCTTGAATGTATTCAGGTTGTGCCTGCTTGGCTTAAAGGCTCAAGTGCAGGCATGAGGCTCAGAAAACTTTGGTCCATGTGTTTACCTCTGGTGATTCTCGGTGCCCCTGCTCTCCCAGGGACTAAGGTCACTGGTGTTTCCTTTTGTGCAGCAGTGTCTTGGCATCCCTTTGCGTGCCACAGGGCCCATGGGGGAACAGAAACGTGCCATGAAACCCTCTCCATGCACCTCCACAGCATGGGAGGTGTCCTGCTTCCCTCAGGAATCGCTTCTGCAGTGCAAGGCTGCAGACAGCATCACTGCCACACTGGCAGCTGGTCAGAGACTGGGAGCTGAGCCCACCTCCCAGATTAGCTCTTCCTCTTGTGACTGCTCCCACCAGCTCCCGTCTGCTGGGGGAAGCCCAATCAGCCTCTCACACTTGCTCAGACTCTTAATTTCTGGACTGAGATTTCTCTGTGCTGAGTTTAACAAATTTAGTGGGAAATAAACTTGTGGAAAGCAGCTTCCAAAGCACTTTTCTGACAGTGTGCAATTTCCCCCTGCATTTGAACAAGCATAACAGACCCAGAAGAACCCCATGCATGTATTCACAAGTTTTGTTTTGAACACTTCTCCCATGAAAGTGGACAGCTATTCCTTCATAGAACAATTTCCCACTGAAGGAAGTAAAATTTAACTACTCACCCACCTCATAAATATTAATTTGCAGTTAATAAGTCTTTTTTTTTGTGCTGATAATTTGAAATTTTGCTACAAATGTCTGGCCTGTCAAGGCCTGCATATTAATTACAAGCAAATGTGACTCCTCATCTTTATAAGGAAATAATAGTTTAATCTCAAGACTGTCACTTTTCATTGGGAATGATGAATGACATCTTGGGAATGACACTGACAGCAGTGTCAAACAGCTTATCACAGCTGATACTTCAAAGCCTCTCAGGTTTGGCTAATGGTTGAAACAATAAAATAAGGAGATCAGCAAACTAGTGAAGAGCTCCTTGTAGTTTTCCCATGCATAAGAGTCCAGGCCATTTTATAGAAAAATTACTAATTTGTGTAGTGGTGTAACTGAGTTGTCCATTGTGATCCCTGCTTTTGGAATAAAACTAAGGGCATGTTGATATTTTTGATTAGTGTGCACATAAATGCAGTTTTTCCAAAAGGTACTTCGAACTGGAGTGAGGTTTCAGGAAGATTAACTTTCTACTATTGTTATTAACAGGCAGGTCAGCAAAGGTCCTCAGCACACAGTAGGTGTCATTTTAGGAACCATGGCTAAATGCAATGGAGTTTTAAAAACATGATCCAAAATAGGGAGGATTTGTTCTTGTTTTTCTCACAGTGGCTTTCACTGCACGTCCAGCCAAGTATGTCACAGTTAGAGCCGCAGGAACTTACTTTCAGTGGAGCTGTTCTTGAAAATGTGTCCCTATGATATTGGTTGAAGCTGCCTCTCCAAGCTCTCTGGGGATATGTCTACAAAATATACTACAAACAGATGCAAGTCACTCTGTCACTTGCTCCAAACTGACATGAAGCTCTACGAACAATGTTCACATGGCCCCAGTGGGCTTCTGCTTCCCAGCTTGCGTGCTCTCCCTCTCATTGAGGCTTGTTATCTCAATACCCTGCTGTCAGCTCTGAGCCCACGTGTCAGCAAAATATTATGTATAGACATCTACTGCCTGAGAAATAGCCTCCACAGGTCCCAGAGCCCAGAGTGTCCCCAGACTCTCATCTCCAACATCAGACTTTTTGTTTTCCCTGGAGGTGGAAACTTGCAGGTTTCCCATGTGAGACCAGGATTTGACTACCAGAGGCAGAACAGGTTTGCTGTAACCATTTCCTAGTATTTGCTGAGGTTCTCATGTGTGGAAACCTGTGCCTGATTTTCTTAAAAACAAAGAATTTTTTGTTTAATGAAGCTTGAACTGAAATGATTTTTAAAAATCTAGCTGGCAGTTAGTTTCATCTAATCTGATACTTCCTCAAAGGCAAAATTAAATAAACTTTCCTCCTCTGTGTATGACCGAGCTACTATTTTAGGGAGGAGGAGTGTTTTGAAAGTTTCATTTTGATTTTCATTTTCTTTCTTTTAGTGTGTGTTAATAAATCTATCACTGTAACCTTAAAAAAAACCAAAAAACAAAACAAAATAAAACAAAGCCCAAACCAAACCCTCTCCCCCCGCACCCTGCCAAACCCCTACAACCCCCAAAAAACCCTCCAACCCCAAACTTCTTCTGGTTCTTGCTAGGACCTGAAAGCCTCCCCAAGCCAAATGAAATCCTCATTTCTGCATGTCCCTGATCACGGATCCACTTCTCATTTGAACTGTGTAAGCTCAAATCACATACTTCTGCAGTTAGTTCACTATTAAGAACCAGCTTACAGTACAGTGCTGAGAGAGGAGCACCAGAACACTATGTATGTATCAGAAAGAAAGCTGTCATATACAAATTGTAAGAACAAGAGGAATTGCTTTGGCAATAGGATCTGTCAGAAGCTCCCAGATATAATTAGGAGTATTTCAGGTATTTACTCACTGCATCTAAAATGCAGCCTATAAAGATCCACTTAGATATCTGTTACTCTTTAACAAAAAGAAAACCACTTCACACCAGCTGGGTAGCTTTGGTAGGTCATCCTTAAATATATAATGCCTGGAGAGCAGAGGCACTGTGCTGGTACTCACTGCCACAGCAGTTTGTGTGCTGCTCCTCTCTGCTCAGGGTCTGACATCCATCCCTGCAGATGATTTTGTTGTGC